>VICI01000090.1:0-68369 GCA_019593645.1 Akabosia matsudoensis | reverse complement strand
TGGTTTTTCCCATGTATTTTTGCATAAGAAAAACAGTTCTCCTCCTCCCATTTATAAATGTATGGGAAAAAACCATTGTCCGAGAAGGAACCGTTCAAAGTAAGGATTTCAGTATCTGTACATATGTTTAAACGTACGAGATAATTACATCTTAAAGACGTATCCGTCAGAAATTCAAGAGAGCTTTCTAAGTTCTATCGGCTGTTGATGGTTGTGGCATAGCCGAAAAGACGAGAGCTGACTTTCTCTCACAATAATATGTAGTAATGAAATGGCTTGCCTGCTTTCGTAGAAATCTGTTGTACATTTTCCTTCCAAAAAGAAAGTCTAGTTGAGAGAAATGAGAACAAATTGCCTGTTGAACCCAATCTGGCAGGTAAGGGAAAACCCTGAACGCACGTAAGACCTTCTTCTACAGATTCTTGCCCTTTCTGTAACATTGACATATAAGCAATAAGTACGCACATAAATCTCTCTTCCACCTGTTTTTTTTTTTTTTTTTTGTACTTTCATAGGGTTCTAGTTAAGTTTGAAGGGCATTTACATTTATATTTTAACACGTAAATTGAGCAAGTCACTTGTATAGTGTTCGGAGTGCTTTGTAATGCTCGTTTGGAAAGTTCTCAGTTGGTTAAAATGGTAAGTTTTTACAGGTGTTAATGGGACTATCAGGAAGAGCCAACTGACCGAAACTGTGCACACGACTACGAGATACAATCATTCAGTTGTGTTTCGTGCTCCTCGCTGCATCTTTAGAAAGCACTTGAACAAAATTGTAGTTGGGCGAACTGTTATTGTCGTTCTCTTACGCATACAGAGAATTCAAATTCATTATAATATATGAGAAAGGAAGCACGAAAATTTTACTTAGACTATCTAAAGTACATTATTTATTCATCAAAATGTAATTTTACCATTATTTTTTGTTGAATATTATAAAGAGATCCTACAAATTGGGTTCGCCCTATCCTACAATAATTCAGGATATATTTTTTCGCGTATGAACTGGAATAATGATCAAATTGGTAGCAGGTATATAGCCATTATTCAGCACAATTCACAATTATGCGCTCACCAGATCGAGAAAACTCAATTTGATCTCGAACAAAATCAAAGCCTGCTTACAGGATGAATATTCCTAGAAGTTAATTGAAATCTTTACTTTAGTAGAGTGTATTTTCAATAGGCAAATAACTAAATTTTCGCGTCAAAAGATCTCAAGTGACACGCATTTGGATGTAAAATGTATTTATTACCTCAATAATACGTTTACTATATTTTAGGACTGGAACAAATTATCCATCCTTTTACTCATCCATCCCTCCTAGTTTTGTTTTATTTAGTTTGAAAAGTGCCTTATAGGTATCAGAATTATCGTACACAAGACAAGAGGGAAAACATGGAGTGAAGCTACTTAAAACATTATTCCTTTTTGCTTTGTCAAAATGGAATCAAATAAGCTCTGATCTTATCAAGAAGGTTATTAACGATCATTTCCTATAAATTTACAATTAGTTTCCGACTTCACTGACAAAAAGGCAATTTCATTATTGCGCCTACGTCTGATAGCTTGGCTTAAGTTTGAAACATTATGCTAGCAGGTGGTCATGTCATGTAACGCAGCAGTGCAGTGCTCTTTGTTCACAACAGCTCTAGCCTCTAACCACAACTACTGACTGACTCATCCTCTCCTTGTCTCTTACATATTTAAGAGGACTTCTTATTCGTGACGTGTGGCTAAACAAGCCCAATTCGTACTTTTAGTAAAACATTTGGCAGAATGACCATCCAAAGTTCATATACTGAACTCCGTTGAAATCTTGATGACACACCGTGTACGAACATTAAACAAAATGTTTGTTTTTGTTTGAAACTGGCACACAGATTTTTTTTTCGGGATTCTATGGGCAAATATATAAAGTTGTAATTGATGAAAGGAATACAAACAGACAGTTTTAATTAGTGCAAAAGCATTCGATTTGGCAGCAGCTAACATAATTCGTTATACGATTTAGGTTGGAATTCTGCAGCTAAAAACAAATAGCTGATATGATGCAATGATGACTGCACTGCCTTTTGTATTAAGGATTAGTGGTTTTCCGTTAACTTTCTGCAAAATTATGGCTGCATAATAGGAAAAATATTACCATTCTTCTTGAAGAATGTCCTCTTTTATTCTATCATATCATTTATTTGTGGACAGAATTTTAGTATTTTTGTATCGCAAAGCTTAGCAGGAAACCAGATGTTTATTTTCAAGCGCAAGCTAGTGTCTTCGTAGGCAGATGCTTCAAGTTATAAACAAGAAGAAACGATTTTATGTTTATGTTGCAAGCATCGAAATATCATGATAAAGAAAGCCGAGTAAAACATGATGACTTTGTCACCAAACACAGTAATTGAGTCGTTGTAATCTCGAGTTTCAAATGAGAAGCACATTTTTATTGATTTGGTGCAGAGCAAGCTATACATAATATGCGAAGAATATAAGAACGACATCGCACTAAGAACGCGTTGGTTTGAAATGAGCCTTCGATTTCGTTTTCCAGCTATTGTGTCCACTATAGCATAGTTTTATACACATTGTGCGGTTAGAGTATCCACCAAGCACTGTCATTAAACTTTAATGAGTCAACGCATCACATCATTTCAAATTATACGGCGACTTCTACAATGAATATTAAAGTTGTATCAAACATACTGTAAATACGCTCCAAACTGCAATCATGCAACAAAGGATTGAACAGTTGATCACAAGTTCTTAATTATTTGAGAAAAAAAACTGATGCCCGTGCCATCAAGATTTCAGTTTTAAAAGTTGACGTGCATTACCAATTCTTGGAAAATACTTTGATTAAAATGGCAATCCATTGTTTGACAAAAGGTTTTGCCTTCATAACAGCAGTAAGTTCAATTTTAACATTCCTCTCGGAACTAATTACAGCCAGGGTATTTATTGTGCCCTCCCTATTGCACTGCAATATGTGTCTTTCTAGATAATTTATAATAATTTTAATTTTTTCAGATGTTATCAATATTAGTTCTCTCCGTATCCATCTTTGTTTTGGTTTCGTGTTTAACAAATGGTAAAGCAACTGATGGATCTTTGTCAAGCTCAGAAAACAATTTGGACAGAAACAATACGAGCAGTAGTTCCTTCACACAAAATGGATATAACGATGAAAATACCCCAATTATAGAAAATGATGGAAACAGCACGGGAGATGATTTTACCAAATATCACAGTCATTTGAATGATACATCAGTGTCACCGACAATATTAAACGGCAGCAACAGCATAAAAACAAGTACAGTTTCTGTCTTCCCAAACTACAATCGCGATTACAACATTAGTTCAGAAGAATCCGGTCCCACAACTGAAAGCGAGTCCACAACAAGAGCAACTCCCCCCAAGGAGCCATACGGTATCTTTATGAAAGAACAGCGTGAGTTTTGGAAAGCCAAAACAGACACATACGCTACTTTAGTGGAAGCCTCATCGGGAACTGGGATTTTCGCAAGCCTTCTCCAGCTTTGCTTTTCGTGGCTTCTTATTTGCGGCACGGCGAAGGTATCAAAATACTCAAAGCATTCAATGTTAATCGCATGAAGTGCTCTAGAAATAATTTTTCAGAGGTTTATGTTGCCTGAAATGAAAAGTAAATACTAGTAATATTTACATGAATCTACTAGACGTACATGAGCTGATACTTGTATTTTCTACTTTTTCATAACCGATTTAACAGGAAGTGTTCGTAAACTATAAGGTTTGCCCTTGGCTGAAATATGAAAATAGAAACAGATAAGGAATCAGTATTCCAAACACGGTGGTACTCTAGCATTCTAATATTCCATAATGACAGTTTATTTGATGGTTTTAAAGGATATGAAGGACCGTACTACTATCTGGAACTTGTCTACCTTTATCGTATACATCTTGCTGGTTGCAATTATCCTTGTTTCGTTATCTTACAACCCTGATACAGACAGTTTTAAAGGAACTGGAGTGTTCTGGAGGGAAACACGTCGGAAGATAATGCAGTTTGACTACTCTAATATTTTTCAGTCTGTTTGGAACAGTGTTTCAAGTTTTTTACGAACTGATCTTACCTTTTTCTACTATGTCTTGGGTTTAGATGCCCTAGTTTCAATGATTTTACTCATTCCTGCACTTGTGCAATGTATAATATACCCTTGTAAAGCCTTTTATCGAAGAAGAAAATACGGAGATAGTGAAACAGACCTTATGATTTTTAATGGAGGAACTGTTAACAAGAACAACCCTCGTTATGATAGTGACTATCCTTTCTGAAAATGGCATTACTTGCTAACGTGTATATCCCTGTGTAGTGTATATGTAAATATTTGTTGTATTTTTTAAAAATAGAGTAATATTCTTAAGACTTGTATTATTAGACGTGTCGCGTTGCTGTACATGCATTTATTTTATATTTTATAAACCAAGACAAAGTTGCTAGTAATTAAATAAGTAAATGACTAACAAAGACAAATCTTTCTGATCTTGTTTACTTTGTATCATATAAAGAAAGCAGTAAGCTGGAAATTCGTCAAGGAATAATCGGGGTTGATGCTAAAATTAGAAAGGTGGTTTCTTATATGCTTTTACTATGCAATAATCAAAATTAAGTAACGCATACACAAAAGCATCTTTAAAAAACAATAGGAAAGCGTGAAATCATTGTCATATGAATCTGTTCATTATAATATTTTCAGGTATTATACGAAGTTTTGCATTGCAAGACTGAAGCACTGGGAACGATACTCCGGAGACCCATACCCACACAAAGATCCCCTTGGGACGAAAGTAGGTATGATAACCATTAAAACTAAATGCGTACTCAGCATTAGTTGCATTTAATAAGGCTTTTGGCCAACAACAATACGTTCTACAACTGCTTTCACTCCTGAAATTTATGAGATTCAAGATTTACTCAATTTCACGTCAAGTTTACCTTAGCTTTATTGCTAAAAGTTCTTACCAGGTGGAAATACAAGAAAAGGGGATTTTTCGGAGCTATAACTCATTTTTATAGCCTTCAACTGACTGTTGAAACACATTTTTATGTTGAAGTATCATTATGCCGGCATAGTTCAATGCTGCATTACCAGCTTTAGGAGATAGGAAACCGGGAGGGAACATAACATTATTATGGCAGCCTAACGCATTCCAATAAAGTTGGTAGTTACCTGTGAGTGTAGGCAATAATTGAGACAAACCTCTTTAATGACCTGGTGTAATATTTGAAGAAATTACATTTTTTGCTTTTTTATACCCCAGTGATAGTTTTATGATTTCAGTTATTGTCATTATGTTTACAAATTGAAGCGACTTCTCATATTCCTTGTAATTACCTACAATGACAGCACAACAGCATGATAATAGTTTTAGGTTATGTTGGCATTTTTCAACGTGTAATACCAAAAAATATGCTTCCATTTCTATATTTCTGTAGACACAAACCGAACAATATTGTACTGGATAGTGATATTCTTTATGATTTTCAATCCATTTGATATCTGTAGCTCCTATTTACAATTCTTTGACTTTTTATGCGTTCGATTGTAAGTATTTTATATATTTTCGTGCGTCTGGTTTCTCATCTAATACAAGGGTTAACGTAATATACATTGTTAGTCACTAGGGTTAGTAATGATTTAACATTTTTTTCATTGCGTGGGTCGTGCTATGCATTGCCTTCAGTAAAGCATAAGTATAATTCTGCCGCGTTTTGGATATTAAAGGTTGTATGCCTTTAATACAATATTGTGTTAGAACTTAAGTTGACATTTAATAGCTGAAATAGGTAAAGCAAACAAATTTCGACGGGGCTGCGTTTGTCACTGGCATCATGACAAGTATTAAACCTTTTGCCTCTCCACTCAACTCAATGAACTTTTAAACTTCCAAAAGACATTTTCTATTTCTATTTTCTAGAACTCTTCACCCGCGTCGCTTACAACAGTTGCAACGCAATCGCCAATACCATGTTATATCCTGAAAAATTCCAACCGAAAAATACCATCGAAAATTATTCCATTAAATGATTTCAGTTTTTCATTCCGTGCGTAAGTATTTTTATTTTCCTTCCTTCATAAGCTATTTTTGTTCAAGGATCTGGATACATCCTATCAGATCAAAACGAGTGATTCTGCTTGTACAAAATACTTATGTGACTTGACAGATGAGCAGAGTGAAAGCATTACCAAGAGTTTTCTCCCTTCTACGAAAAGGACTGAACGAAACCGCATAAATGTTCTTTTGGACGCTCCTGTCATTTTTTTTTCATTACTGTACCCACCTGCTTCATTCGAAAAAGACTTTCTTCTAAATACCAGCGTTTCATCTGAATAACACGAAATCCACAAGCCAGAGAAAAACAACAAATTAATCGGCTGTTAACGTCTGGGATCCTGCTATTGCTTCTATGAATGTGTCAATATAAACACTAGTCTAATCCAGGTTTTAGCAATCAACTATTTTCTTACTGAATGACTTTTGCTTCCTGGCTCATCTTATGTTTGCAATGAAGTTTTTGTTTCCTTTTTAGTACAATGAAGAAAAACAAACGCAAAGGATGTGCGAGAATTCCATAAACTTTCACTTCATTTCACTTGAGTTACAAATAGGGAGAGAAAGAAGCTGTCTTAGTTTACTTTCTTCCACCACAACTTTCAATACATTGAAGGATTTTTCTTACTATTCCGAAACAAGACCAGCAAGCAATCATAATGGTAATCCTCCTAAACTACTTACATTTTTATCTTACTCTGTAGTGATGGACTTATAAGTTTGTTCGCTCCCTTCATTCTGTTCTGTTCCACTTTCAATTCGCCATCCAACACACTGTTTGCTAAAACGAAAGGATATCATTCTATTATATGGTCGGTCACTACCAACATACTTCTGAAGCGTTCTCGCTGAAGTTGTATTCGACGAGTGCCAAATAAACTTCTTGCAGTGGAATGTATGATCTTTTGTATTTCACTTTACATTATTTTCATTAAGTTTTTAAATTGTTTTTTACCACGAAAACTCATTTGGTCAGTTTGATGAGGGAAGAAATGCGTCATACTCCGAGTGAACATTTTTATGGCTTCAAATGACAAATTAAGCTGTAAGCTTTACGAAGGCATTCTGCTTATTGCACAATATTCCATGTTCCTAGACAAGCGCAAACTTTCTTCGTAGAAAAAGTTTTCCAATTTGCAAGTGTCAGGTGGAAAAACGGAACTTTTTCACTCCAGATATTTATATTGTGACACAAATGACACTTCTCATATTTATCCTGCCATTACAGTTTTGCGAATTTCATAGCAATATAAATAGTTATCAAACCTCGTAAAGAAAAACACAGACCTATATACGTTCAGATTCAGAGACAAAACGGTTTCGCTTGCTGCCAAAAATTGTTTGTGTAGCGGTAAAGGAAAAAAGTTGAATTGAAGGACAAAGCGAGGGTAAATGTCAAAAGGGTCTCCATTTTCTCCGATATTTTTTTGCAACTCGTTCTAGGGCCATAAGATGTAAGAGGATCACTGACACAATTACCAATATAAGAATAAATTGCTATGCGAGACTTTGTGAAGGCTTGAACTTTCAATTTATAAACGGCTTTCCATCGCTTCGTACATCTGTCAAAACTTTTATTTTACACTCTAAGCACATATTATTTACATTTCGTTAGCGCACTTCTATTTTCTACGACACATCCAGATTGTTTGATAGAGCTTTACGCACAAAGCTCCTGACTATTTTTAACTTTGGGAATCGCTCTGAGGAAACCGAATCACTGTCAGTAAAAGTGTACCAATTTTCAATCTTAACAAATATGTTATTTATAAAGAAATTTATACTCTAGAAAGTTCGGCTTTTATGGAAACTTTTACTACCAATGTTAAAAGTACTACTCTGTCCAGACTTGGACTTAGCTTAAATTTAGCTTCGAATTTTGTACACCAAAATCCGACTGATGAGCTCTAATTGTGTGTACTAGAAATTGATGAGTTAAACAACTTTCACTGTACTGTCGGTGAAATATTAGCCCTTTTTTCTGAGAGAAAAGCTTTCTCACTGTTTACTGTCTACTCGAAAGATCTAGCAACAACTGTTTGTTTCATTTTCCTGAAAGATATTTCTGGAATCTGAAACTGATGGCAATTTTGTGAAAGGGAAGACAAGATAAATGAATTGAAATAAGAAAAGAAAAACCGTGTTGTTCTCAAGACGTGGTTGTTGCAGGACACCAAAATAAAAACGCTTTACGAGCAGGTACAGCCTCGTGAGTGTATCTGGTTCGGAATGTGGTAGCGGCACGACTGTTGCTTCGCACTTTTTTGGGATGTAGAAAGGCATCGTTCCATATAAAAAGGAAAAGGGTAGTTATGACGTTGACTCTGGAAATACTGAATGATGGCTGTGCTCCCATAGAGCATCCATGTTTGCATGCATGTGAAAAAAGTGTGGAAGGAAGGAACTGTAAAACGGAAGGCAATGAAGAAAGCGCTAGTTTATGCATAGGAAACACACGGGCTTCGAAATAGAATGTGGATTCAGTGAGTAGTAAAAATAGCACATGGTTTGGTGGTAAAATCTTCCTCGATCAGGTTGAAAATGTGCAGCCAGAACCAGCGAAAAATAGTTGGCATTATCTGAAAGAACGAAAAAGTTTGGGAACGCTGAGGGGCTATCAAAAAAAGCTGAAAGAAATAGAAAACACTCAAAGAAAGCAGTTGCCCAGCATATTTGAGTTTGAAGAGGAATTCTGAATGCAAAATACCTACTTATTCCCATCAAAACTCAAGAGACAAGAGATCCTTCAGCATTATCGCACTTGATTTCAAGGGAACATTGCATGATTTGGCCTACCTCGTGTCTTGTAGCTTTAAGTCCAATGCAACTCTAATTGTGAAATGCGAAGAGAAAAAATACTGTTGTTGGCCGTGAGGGTAGTTGAAGAGGTTTAGTCGAGATAATATTACTCATGTGACTTTCCATTATATGGGAAAAGGTTGTTGGAAGCAGGTTTTTTGGGGAACCAATCATTTGCTGTTCTGTATGAAACATTTGGTGTTCCAGTCGTTACTTAAGAGCTTGACTGTGCAACAGAGGTTACAAAACATTATCTCGCAAGTGCATCCGATTGTACCTCATACTTGTAAGTGGAAAACTAATTCGGGTAAATCTCAGCGGATGCAGGTGTGTTAGATGCTGCTGAATCAGACCATGTTAGGTTCAAATATTTCATTTATCGTTCATTGATTCGGAGAAAGAACACACGAGTGTTACGTTAATAGAGTTTTTTTCGTTTGTTGAAGCCTCCTCTGAAATATACGACTTTTGGAGAGAAAAAAAATAATCCACCTGTTACAATTGTCTGTTAACGCAAACGCATTACCATTCCTTTGGAGCATTTAGGTAAACAGTAGTACACAAACACTACTGAGTACTACCGCTCTAAACAATATCCATTGCTGTTGAGATACGTTGAGCCAGTAACTTCAAATTCCAACTTTTTGTTACAAAAGTTGTAACCTCAATGTGAGATGATCCTTGTAATAATTTTAGTCAACCTACACACGCACACACCAAAGGATTTACCTCGATTTCCCCCCATATATTAGCTATACTGTGTAGGAGAGTAAACTTTCCGGTTTTTCACTCATCGTGAAGATCGCTCAGTCTGGGTGAACTTCACAGGAAGAACCAAGAATAATTACAAGTCCAATAATAGACCTCTCATATAATGAAGCGCTTCGATTAACTCTTTTTTTTCCTGTCCGATCGAGAGGAGAAAACTTGGGCTTTCTCTCGAACAAGAGAAATTCATCAATACCCATCCATTCAGTTTGAGTATTCTGTAGGATCAAAGTCTTATAACCGCATAGGGGCACCGGTAACCACACTGCCTCGATTAAGTTTTTTTCTCATTTTAGCAAGAGTTTGATAATGAAACGAGGTCTGGAGGCACTATTACAAACTCGTCCCGTGGTGTCTCATCTTGTGGGGCATCGTCATACCATATTTTTCATGTGCTCCCATCATTGCATCTCCATTCTGAAGTTTTCGACATCCGAAAAAATGCACACCAGCCAGAACGCCCTGGGTACTTCCGCATGATGAGTCTTATTATCATAATGCGAAACTTACTCCTCCTGCAATAGTAACGCTTTCCATGCTCTGTATTTTAATTTAACAATGTAGCTTTTACATGGCTAGCTATAAAAATGGGTAATCTCTCGTCAAAATATACGTGATGCTCTACTAGCTTCCTTTTTTATTTGCAAATTTACTTTTAACTAAAATATCGCTGCTCATTTTTTTTTGTTTCGACAACACAGAACATCAAAGCGGTAGCGTTTTATTGCTTTTTTTTGCAAAACTCCCAGTAATGGTAGAACATCTTAGAATTTCTCATGCGAGTGGTACTATCATGATCATGACCGAATCCCAGAACCGCAGAAAGTTTTGTTGCAAACGCTTATAAATTGCAAAGTGCAATGTGAGCAGGCGAAAAAAATAAGTAGGGTTGTGTGGCGCTTTCTCATACGGGATTATCACCATCAGTGTCGTGTAATTTCAAAAAGTCTCTGAAACATTAAAAGATGTGAAGCAATCTTTTTTAGCTAACGAAATACAGGTTAATCTTGTTTTTAGCAGGTTTTAGCACTGAAATGATGTATTGGCGAGGGATATGCCACGAGGGAATGTGTAAATGAATTTTTTGCGTTAGACAGACACAAGACATAAGTATTTCACGGTGCGGTTTCTCGTTTTTTTCCCTGAAATACCTAATAGCCCTTTTGCACTAACACATTTTTTCTGCTTTGTTGCAACCATATTACATTACTTTGCAATTTACATCGTTGTGATGCATGCAGCAACTTTGTTTTGGGAGCATTTGAAAGCTTGGTTTTTGTCGGAGATGTCACGCTTTTAATTTCGCTACAAATTGCAGCAAAAAAAATTTGTCTCTGAGAGTCATTTTTTGTGAAAGAAAACAAACGGGGGTAATGATTTAGAAAACCACTAAAATGTTTCAAAAAATTAGCAATGCTTGTTACAGAAATAAATTATTACAAATTGCACAGATTTTGAAACTGGGAACAAAAAGCTAAACTTCTGAAGCATTCAGAATTACTTTCGACTTAATTTAACTTTTCGAAGTAATAACGCAATAAGGAGTGCATTTTAAGACTTTTTTTTATTCGCGGAGTCTTTCTTCTTAATAACATTTAATATCTTTGTACAACTTATAAGCAAAGAATGTATCCTATGTGAGCTACAAAGTCATAAAACAAGATGAAAATATATTATTCCTTCAATAATTGTCGAAACCATTTTACTTACCACACATGTGTGTACATTATCTACCACAACACTTAACTTTGTGCCGTCATATGTCATCAACCGTTACAAAATCCTTTCTACACTTGACGTTTAAAAACATTTCAACTGTCTTTTGAGCTACCTATGTATGAGTCAGTCTGTTTCATATGCATGCTTAAAATTTATCATGGAGAATTATACGGAGAATCGTTTGAAATTCTACCCACGTAAAAATTGGTAGCCTCCATTAAAACTTACAGCTAAAAAAGTGGGTCATCATATTAAGTTGGAAAGCTAACAGAAAAACACTTTTCTGCAGGCTACACCTTTGTATTGGCACATACACGTTTCAATTTAATGTGTTTTTTCCATATTCATAGACAAAACAGAAGAGAAAAATGACAGAGATGACTTTAGAGTTAGGTCAGTTAATATCGTATTTGACATGTTCCTGCAATAATATCTAGGAGGTCCTATTCTTCTGTCATACATCTGTGTATGTGTAATTGTCGGTCGAATATACTTTCAAACCTCTTTGGTTAACGTCATAGTTTTTTTACCTAATCTAGTGACTTTTTCTTACGTATTCATGTAAACTGGCATTACCCTAAAATACAAACTATTAGTAGTACTAAATTACATGAATACAGCATCACACCAGCATATAGTTATTAAAAATATGAAACAGAAACTTGAACAAATATAGAAATCTGTGTTCCAAACATAAAAAGGAGGAAAAATAATAACGTTCAATAAAAGTTTTATGTATTTAAAAAAATTGTAGAATATACAAATATTAGAATCTTAAGACCATTGTCAAATTGTCCATACTTGTAATACATTGCTTCGTTGGAAAAATGAAAAAAATTTCCCAGATGTACAAGCTTCCATAATCCCAGTATAAAAACTCAGTTTGATACTCGCGTAAAGTATTTTAAATCCTTGAATTACAGATATTGTCGCGATATCACAAAGGCTAGTTTCAAGTCTTCGGCCAAATTCATGCCTTCACATATATTTGAACCCCTTTTCCTATACATCTTTAGTTAATACGTTTGCTTCACCACGTAAATGTTGAATTGGTCACAGTGTATCATGCGTATTGAAAGTATCAAATTATGAGGTAGAGCTAAAGGTGTCACGGTTTATATATAAGTTCAAATTCCCTCAAAAATCGCATTTACGATGATTCTATAAAACGTAATATAATCTTGTAAGTACTCGGAATAGAGAGCGGTAAAGTATTTTCGATTCAATTACTAACTCTAGTGATTCCAAAGTGGCCGAATTAGTCATGGTTCCTAGCGTCTCAAATATGGCACTGGGCCGTTTCCATTACAGTCTACGAACGCTTCACTCTTTGAATGAGAACTGAGCATCCCTGTATTCTCTCCTAGACCACACCTAAGCTTGAGCATGTAACTGTTGTTTTCGTAATTACCGCTGTCTGAATTTCCAGCAGCCAGTCGAGCTTTTTTCTCCAGCAAAGCTTGTTGGATCTCCAACCGGTCCATTCGTTGATGTTGATACGCTTCGATGTAAAAGTTGGTGAAAAGGGCGATCAGTGTGACACAGTAAATGATGATGTAACAGTTGAGCACGAAAGGGAAGTCGCAGGTTGTTGACATTCCAACTACCAAGTGAATGATGATTGCCAAAAATTGGATCTGTTAAAAGGGCAAAAGTTACGAAAAGAGACATTATGAGCGTGTCTTTATGCACTCCAGACTAAATTAAAATTAATGCTCATAAATTTCCAAATTCCTTTCGCAATCATCAGCTCTATGTATTAGCATTTCTTAAAAGTATTGCCCTCGTACCATTCGAAGGTGCTAGTTATTATTTAATAAGATCTTTTAAGGTACAAATGGAGGTATATTATTTTCTCAACTGTCAGCAAAAGAATACTCTTGCAATCTCACAGATGAACAATTATCTCTTTTTTGCTTGAAGTTACATAATTATGAAAATATTCCCTGTTCGCCTCGAATAGGTTTTCTTGAGCAGCACCTGAGTACATCGATTGGTTTTGGAGGTACATATGAGCACACACATTTTGCCTGCATTACGTTTCAAGGATGTTTTTCGAAAAAAGGTAACAAAACATTAAAAATTGCACTTTTGTTAAGTTCGTAAAGGTTCACTTGAAATTCATTTTATATTTTGTAATTATCTGCTTTTGATTCATACATCATACAAAGCCTACACCGTTTTTCGTTGATGCCAACCAAAACATATACCGCGCTGACATTTTTGTGTACTCTTTTAGAATTCTGATTGTGTGCTTATCTGAAATGAAGGTATTTTTTGTTGCCTGTTGACTACACACTTTGCTCGTTGGGGACACAAAAACAAGTTGTTTTTTTCATAATTCACCTATTGTGTGCTTTAGTACTTATACAACAAAACTGCGACTGCTAGCCGACTGACCCCTTCGCTGATTCTCGGCAAAAAGAGGAGGAAAATAAGGTCACTAGTATCTACATATTATAGGATCGCTGATTGAATCAGTCAAATCATGTTGTAGTCAAATCATAATGGCACTAGACATTGTAGATACGTGTAGCAAAATTTCGGATTATCGATTCTAAGAGTACGTAGGCTGATTCTATAAAAACGAGATTCTGTTCTCAAGTGAACTAAACGACTATATTACACTCATTGTACTCCTCATTGAGAATTTTGGTTTGAAGAGCCACTTGCCCTCTGCCATATCGGTATGCCTATACTTAGGATTACATTGTATTCTTGGTCATTTAGTGAAAATTATAATGCTGCTAGTTAAGCGCTAAATAAAATGAAAGAATGCGACATGATACGTATCCTCGTAATCAAATTGCAAAACTTATACATGCATATTCACGATACTCCATCATATCATGTTTACAAATTGCCAGAATCTTAACTCAGAATACCATGTGATTGCATTATGTCACCTTTTTTCACTTACCAATTGAAGTTGAGTAAGATAGCGCTTCCACCACAGGTACTTTTGAACGGCAGGCCCAAATGCGGATAGGAAATAGTAGGTATACATCACAACATGCACAAAAGAGTTACAAGTACACTGAAAGAAAACTAAAGCAAAAAACGTGAGCCCCATTAGATTCATGTTACAAAATTTCAGCATGACACAAAAGTAATTCATTAGTAGCAGTAAGTAAATGCATTGGTTTTAGGTAGCAGAAGTTGTTACATAATTTGCTCTGCATTTTGCAAAGATCAAATTCTGCATATTATTGTCCTTTGTTTCATTTGATCTCTTTTTTCATTCGAGCGATATTTTTAAAAATTTACTTGATAAAACTCGTCTGAGCCAGGAATATCATTTCATGTAATTTTGCAAAACAGTTCGGGAAAAGATAGTGGAATTATGACTATTATAATTGCAATGAAAGCATTCAGCTATCGTTCTAAAGATTTTTTCACATCATTTTCCCCATACGAAGTATCAAATAATGATGTGCGTAGCCTTTTATAAATCATTTATGAAACTTACTTTGTCCCCCGGGAAAGTATTTCCCTGCCAGCCACCAGTTGAGAATCATTGAGCCATGATGGTATACGTGTAGAAATGTCACTTGAGAATTCTTCTTCCGTAAAATGAAGAAGAACTGCAATAAAATAAAAAGACCTAAGTAGAGAAAACATACTCACGTAGATACATCAAGGAAGAGGAAGACTGATAAAACGATTTTCAGCCCGTTTTTACTTAGTTTAGCTACAAAAAAAGTTACTATTACCATCCCTCCCTGTGTTTTATCAAATGTTCTACACTGATATGTTTCAATTCTCGCTCACGTAGAGCTTGAACATTTTCTTCTATAATTACATTTCATGTTCCGTATAAACACATTCCTTGTCTACGTTTTTCTTTCGAAAGTACAAAAAAATGTGTGCGAAATTGACATGCTTTTTTAGGCTGAAAAGAGCTTACCGTGTCTAACAAGTCGATCACTTTTGAAAAGAAAAACCACCAGCATGCTGCGGCCATCTGTGGATTGAATCAAATAGAAAACGAAGTAAGATTAAATTCGCTAGAGACTTTTCTCCCTTGTTCTTGCATCATTGAACCGGGACACATGTATTTCCAAAGCATGCGATAGCGCCACTATTGAAGCATCGTTACTCAAGCTTTTTCAAGCGTTTCTTGTGATTTTTCACATGATCTATCGATAAAATCGAATAACATAGTATCGAATTATATTTTGATTCTCAAAATTGTTTTATCCCTGTCAAAATCATGTTAAATATACTTGTGGGAATTTTTAGGCACGTCTGCTACTGGCTTGGAGCAGCGGAGCAGTAAACGTGCTTTTTGGAAAATGTCAAAGCAAAGCAAAGTTTACTGTCAACATAAGCCAAATTTTTAAAAGTGATAAGAACTCGCAGAGGGAATATTATAGTTGGCTTAAGCTTGCTCAAGATTCGCAATGACTTAATGGTGAAAGCTTGATAATACATGTGGTTAAAGTCAAATTTAGAAATCCATAATAGGGCAAGGAAATACATAACTTAAAATTTATTAAGTTTACATAATTGCACCTTTTGTACCGCAAATTTATGTGATATTCTTACCCGAAGAGCTTGTGGCGAGTTCTCGCGGTCAACCAATTGACACTTCAGACTGTAACTTGACTGCCATGCGCTGATAACAAACTGGTGCAACATTAAATAAAAACAAAGTTAGGCTTACACGAGCTGACGATATGTTTGTCGAATATGTCATGTGGAAAAACGTCAATTGGGCTACCTCTTTGAACATGTATCCCGAAATGCACACTTGAATGAAGTTGTAGATCTTGAGAACATTTCTTAAAGTATACGGTTTTCTGCTTTCCATAAGAATGGGTCCAACCATAACTATGAGATAGTAGACGGTAATGATACTCAAAATGGGACCCCATCTTTTCATGAGCAGCCAATTTTCAACTCTAGGATCTGGAAATACACAAAAACAGTATAAATAAAGTTCCCACACGAAGTATCAATCCAAGAAACTAATCAAGTTAGATATCAATCAAAAGCAGTAAAAAATTCGCCTTAGTCAAATTTCTTTTTTTTTCTACCTAAGTATATAAATGGGTCCATTTTTTTATGAAAGTAATCACAAAAGTTACTAATCACTAAGACCGACAGCCATTACCATCATTACACGCTATGCACAATTTTACATGGTTTCTGAGTTTTGGGATAACGATGTTGCTTTATTCTGTGGTTATGTAATATTGAAAACGGTCCTCAGTCTTGAGTTTTGATGCGTTTGTCGTTTCACGCTGGTGCGTACGGACGCACATGCGTGTGCTTTAAATCCATTTAGGTAAGCTAGTATTTTGTATAATCCCCAAAAATGCGGTTATTTTTTCACTTTTCCTTTCCTTGTAAGGTACTTTATTCATAGGACGTAGGAATCCATTTGCTCTTGGAACATATATATTGTAGACAGTGACATTACACAATGCAATTTTACCAACTTGGAACTTGCAAGTCGTACCATTGCCTATCTATCGTAAATCATTTGTTTTTATGATGAAAAACGAATACGTTTGCAAATCAGACTGCAGATGCAATTGGCAGTTACAACATGAAAAGAACTACGATGAATTTGGGTAAGCACATTGTTTTTTTAAATTATAAAGTTATGACTGATTATGTAATATCTATGAGTTGCTGTTACTTCAATGCATTTCATCTTTGCAACTGATTTTTTAGTAGTGAACGGTACCTTCACCATTTTTTTTTAAATTTCAAACAATTCATTTAAAATTATGGTGATCGGACGTTAACACCATTGCATATCCCAAAATATTTAGCATAATATCATAAAACATGTAGCTGAGTTTCAAAATGGTAGTAAAGGATAAATATGCAACTATTACTGTAACCGCTGTAACATTGAAAAACAAAAGTAACAGTTTGTTGTTGTTATCATGAAGTAACAACATGCCCACAGAATGTACATATGGACCACCAGTCACTCGCCGCTGTAACCATTTTTATTTTCATGCTGGTCACCACTCCAAGGCTGTTAACCTGACGAAAAACAAAACAATTAGGACACTAAAGGGCCGGTGTACACCTTTACTACGATCAAGATCAAGGATAACAATCACCCACTACTACAAGTAAGAAATGGCAAATTGAATGGGATGTCAGGGATTTGTTCTGAAAACACGTTGGCTACAACGTCCAGTTTACTGTAATTTGCATAAAAACAGTGTTGATAACACAACTTGTTATCTAAAATAGCACGTCTTCTTTTTTCTAGCGTAAAATGTCCCTTGCAAAAGCCTAAAATGGAGCAGGAATGGCAGGTATTTATTGATGTCAAATTACAGCTCATTGGAAAAACACTTGCATAGAAAGGAAGCTTCCCTTTCGTCTTGTTTATATTTTTGGTGTGTGGTTTCAAAACTTCTAATGACGCTACACGCTATGGCAGGGTTGTCTCGATCCCTAAATCTTTATCCATGGATAAAATATCGATCTTATATGCACAGATATTGCAACGCGATACAGGGTTAGATTATATATTTCCTATAATCCTATCTAGATTTTTTCCATGCAGTTTTTAAGCGGCTAATACGTATCAAGTGAGTGGGCTAGCTATATCTTTATCCTTGACTAGAATATAATATCTCGGCATTTTTGTTAAAAAGAAAATAACATTAAAGTGGTCAAACGAGGATTTTGCGAAACATAAAATCTGGGCCAACATCATCACACACAAGTACCATAGTATACGTATTAAATACTACATAGTCATCTTGAACGCATTGCCGTTAGTAATATTTGGTAGCACATCTAAAGAGCTATACACACACATTACGAAAAAAATCTCAATAATAAACTGCATCATCGTCATCCCATTTAAAAGTTGATTCGTTCATTCGTTACCTACTTTACCTACATGGACTTATCACTTTATCACACAGCTTCTCTTTGTCTGCTCAGGCTAACGTGCATGAAATGAAGTTTTGTTTGAAATAGTCAGACACATGTATATGCAATGTAAATTGTACATCATGGCGCTTCCTTTTTCTTTCTTGCTGAATGAAAAAAAAGCTCTTTATCAAACTACTATTCTTTTGAAGTCAAGAATAAACATTAATACCTATACATTAAAGTTAATTGATAAAATGAAAAAAATGTAACAGTTGAAAAAATAATAAACGTTAAGGAAAAACTCAGTTTGATAAACATGAAGACATGTTCTTCCTCTGTGCCTGTTCGTGCTTATTCATTGGCTCGAGGAAAAAAATGACAGTCACGGTTATAGGTATGGGAAGGTTGGATAACACTTTTTTGAATATCAAACATGGAAACATTCATGAATGCATGATCTTTTTCAATTTCAAAGAAAAATAGTTTGTAAACAACTTAAAACTCAAAACAAAATGTAAAATCAATTGGCATGAAGGTCCTAAACGTAACAAAATGTATGAAAGATGTTTTGTTTCATGTTTAGTGTTTGCATGAACCGTGTGAAAAAAATTGCAAAGAAAAATTTCTTACCTGGAACATGTTCATAGATGGTTGTTTGTAGGCCATAAAAAATGACAAGGACATATCCCAGAATAATGGCAAGCGGTGTTTTCATCATCTTGTGGCCGTTTCAATTTTAATACTTTACAACTACAAAATTCAATCTTGAACACAATTTTGCATTCAAACTATCCGTGCTTCAGAACAAACAACAACAGCACAAAAAATATTTCTTTTCACGCCCACACAAAACTCTCAATTTGCGATTACTAAAAAAACCGATCACTTTCAATTTTCTAAGTTTCTTTTAGAATACAGAAAGAACACTCTTTTTTCATGCACTCTACTGCTCTTTTGTCACTCTTTTTGTGTGCACAAAATTCACTTGAATTGTGTCTCCGAACTAGAATCTTGAGCCTTTTGTTCCGCTACTAATTTTGGATTCATCCATGGTGCACTCTGAAATTCACTCCAGCTCCCAAGAAAAAATAGTCTCGGCGGGGTAGTATCGTGGAAATCCTACCGCTATCAATACCTAGCCACTTTCTCAGGTTTCCTTCTTTCAAAAGGGGATACCGGACAAGTCCTCCAACGTATCTGCATTTCACACAAATATACAAGGGAATGAAAATTAAAACCCTGTAGAAACAAGATAATATGGCTTACACCAAAATGGAGCCGCATATAGATAAGCCCACCATGCAAGTAATATTATGTATCATGTTTTAGTTTGGTGCAACTTTCTTTTAGAAAAAAAATTTATTAAAGTTTACAGTACTGCCATCAGCACTGGCGTTTTTGTTACCGTGCCATGTAATATGCGGTAAGTTTAAAGAAGGTTCCGTCCTAATACCTGTTTCAATAATCCTTCTGGTAGTCTTTGTTTGCAATGTTTAAGATAGCGTTTTTCTCTTGATGATGCTCTTTGAGTAGAGCCACCACAAAAAAAAGGCGTGCAATTTTTTTGATGTTGTGCTGCTGCTGTTGTTGCACTGATTAAATCTTCGGCAAGGTGCGCGTCTCCGCGTCTTCTCTCAAGTAATGTTTCAGAATGATGCCAAATGTATGACAGAGAACTTGTCGACTACTTGCTCGTCTCTTTTACCCCACGACTGACCACTTTGTCCTACTTTCCTCAAGCTTCAAAATACTCGCAACTTCTGAGGGGCATATTATAAAAGGGAATGCCAAAAAATACATAGGAAGGGCTCTGACACAAGTCGGGCTCCCTTGTGGCGTTCGTCATTCCTTCAACAATAATTTAATATTACACAGATTGCAGTCATTCAGTCAATCTTGATAGCAGACAATGCATCAATTTTTTTCGTTGCTTTTTCGACCCTTTACCTATAATTTTATAAGCATATCTTGCAATTTCCCCCTTGCATTAAGTTTGTACCTATATCTCCCTCTTGTTTGATTTTCTGATAGATGCTCGAAAATGCCCTATTGATACTCTTTAAGAAAACAAGTGTTCTTTTCGTGATCTGTCCATTCAAACTATTCAGGCTATAGCCTTTGCAGATTACTAAAATACACCTATTTTATCTTATAGCTACGTATAACATGTCTAAGCGGGAATGAATTTTGCATGCAAAATCAACAGCAACTTTGCAAACATTATTGCAAGCGTCTCTTCACAAACTTTACACCTACCTACTTTAGGGTTCCCCCATGATTTAGTATGCTTCGTCCTT
Source organism: Akabosia matsudoensis (assembly GCA_019593645.1). NCBI lineage: Eukaryota > Metazoa > Arthropoda > Collembola > Entomobryomorpha > Paronellidae > Akabosia > Akabosia matsudoensis. Next base: position 47,840 of record VICI01000090.1, on the reverse strand, counting down.
CGGCGTCTTTTCAAAATAAAGTTTCATTTTCACTCAGGAACAATAATGCGCATGTATGAAAATAAACAATAACTGAAACGAGCATGTTATCATGAAGGAAGTGTTCGGAAACAATGTAGTGGGCAGGCGCAGGCACATATATTCTTTTTAAAAGGCTCTCAGTACACCTTTTTTGCACCGGGAGGGAGGGAGGCTGAAACGAAAACGAAAGGATAACATAATGAATGCTTCTATTGACGAGTTGTTTTTGTTCTAGATGAGAATGATATAAAAATAGCAGCCTTGTTTGATAGCCAAGTGACAAAAATTGGACATCCGATGTTTTGAGGCATTACTCCTTCCTTCATAACGAGTGGACACATAACTTCACGGTAAAGTGCACTACCAAAGTCATAAAGGTGAGCTAACAGCTAAAGGTGCGTCGTCAACATGCGTAAACATAAGAGGACAGTGATTGGTAGCACACGACACTTTTAATGGAGGTGGATAATCCACAATGTCATCGGTGATTGCTTACAATTAATCTTGTTACTAACCTCCACTTACTTGCATTTATTTGCTGACTGCTTGGATCCTGATTTGATAGTAGACTAACTATGTTTTAATTAAGGCCATTCGTATTACTCATTCATTTTGGCGTGCTACTTTCTATGAACAGGAAAACAGGCAAGGGTATGGCATTAGTAGTCTTAGTATTTAGTATTTTCGGATAATTGCCCTACAAACGAGCAGGCATATAAACTGGTGAAAGAATGACCCTTTTATCACGGTGGTTTATGCATAATTGTGGAATGGGATACTAATAATATTTAGACTAGTTCCACTGATATGCATTGTGCCTAAACTGACAACTGACCTATTTGGTGACAAAGGATGGATAGCCCATAGATGACTGATTACTTCAATCTATAATTAGTGTCCATCGTTTTAAAACACGAGCTAACGTTTCCAAAGCTCAACTGTCTATATAGAAAATGTTACTGCTTTCTAGCAAATAGCAATAATACAAGTTTTTGAAACGCTGGAAGCTGTTTAGGACGATGGATGGTTCGTTTTCATTCCATAGATTCATTTCATAGTTTTCATTCGTTGGATGGATGCCATAGAATGAAGATTTTTTGCTACTTTGTTCAAAACTGTCACCGTATGTATATAGCGTCGATTTGAATGGTGTGATAAATATGATCCAACACATTTTTCAACTTGCATTTTGAGAGTTTTTATTACAGTTTTTATTGAATAGATAGATAAATGGCCTTCATAGTTCATAATAGAGTGTAATGAATGAATGGTCAGTCAATATGATCAGCACCGTTCGTCGTATATGAAATCAAATTCCGCTAGCCTTAACCCCTCAAAAAATTCGTGCTTTCTCAAAAGGTGAAAAAAGTCTTGGGGAAGTTTCTTTTTGTAAAGCAATATCGTAATCATAGATTAGTCTAGTAGTCTAACATTAGATTTATCTACTTCCATATAATACATTATTCAATTAGTTTACGTTCTCTGGAAGCAAAAAATAAATTATTAATTTGCTATAAGTTTTCTTAACTGCAGTAGTTTGCGTACCACTAGGCGGGGTCGGTGTTTACTGGGCTGGGATACAATTTTTTATTTGCTACTTTGTATTACGACTGCTGTTTTTTGTACCAATCTTCTTAGTGTACAATGGCTTTGTTTTATCTTATTTNGTTTTATCTTATTTTTTGCATTGCATGCTTTAAAGGTATTTAGTACGCCACTAATTTTTATTTATTTCAAGAGAAAAAAGAGTTACTGACGACTAAATAAGAACAGTATCATATACATATACTTTATAGAATTAAAACAAAAGCACTAAAATGACAACACAATAATATGACACATAACTGGACGATAAATCACGATCGTAGGCGTAATCAGCTTTTCTGTTTCACGGAAAAAAGAATTGGTTATTTTGTTTGTACCATATTTCCAAAGTTCTTCAAATACATAGAGAAAGTAATAAATATGCTTTATTTGAATTATCTTTTCCAATATTTACAGTTTTCCCTGACGTTTACTCAGCAGTTGCATCCCATATTGCTGCAATCAACTCATCCTCGGTATGATTTAACAGCATTTCGGGTACACAGTAAAAGTTACCTGATTACCCATTAATTTTGTGTCAGAACACCATCCCCCTGAGTTAGCAACTTTGTAAAATCTTACGTGAGTAGTTAAGAGATTCCCTTTAAAGCTCGTATAAATTATTTCGAAAGGAATTTGACGTATGATGATTTTGAAATTTGTTTTGTGCGGTGCTAATTTGGTTCTTGCAGATTGTAATTTAGACTTATGTAACTTTCACGAACAGCTACCCTCTATATCGGTCTACTACAGTGGTGTCGTACACGATAGCAATTGAATATTGTTTTAATTTCACACATCAGTCATGGCTACGTTTGTCGACAAATAGGAAATTTGCGAATACAGTGCAGGGATCGTCTCCACATAGATTGTCGGGCTACATGTGATGGAGTACCAGTTGAGCTTTCGTCGTTTCCAGAGCTGCTTGCAGGTATACCGTTTACATTGTTATTTTTGGACTTGAAGAATTTACGGCGGAGTGAGCCTCCAGCGGTTACTGTGTTTTGTGTGTTTTCAGGTTCTTCCGAGGTCTTTTCGTCTGAAAAATGCCATAAATAATCGATTTAAAATCAGAATAACAAGCAAAAATATTAGAATAGTTATCGATCATTTCATTACGCACCAAAGTTTTGAAGAAATTGGAAGTCCCTTTCCGTCGCTGTAATATATTGCTCTTCTAACACGTCTTCATTCGAGCCATTCAGATAGGATTCAATATATGTAAGCGCACTAATCTTTCTTCTTTCTGGAAGAACACATATCCTCTCCCTTTCAATTACAGGGTGGTGTTTACGATACCAGCTAAAAGACAATAATAAAAAATTGAGGATGAAACTGTGGATGAACATGGCAAGAAGGAAAATAAATGTGCGATTAGTCCTTACGGATCTCTACGAATGTCTTGTATAGAAACTCGTTTATCAGGATCAATTTGTAACATGCCCCTAATCAATGCGGCAAGGAGTGGATCCACATTGTCAGGAATTGTGAACTGCCCTTTGGCTATATTCTCGAACAGAAGAAATACTGTATCACCCTCAAAAGGAATCTTTCCAGTGGTCATAGTGTATCTAGAAAGATATTTTAATAAAATCAATTTTTATTCAACATTTCAGCCGTGAACACTATCAGGCGAGATAGAAACATCTTACAATGTAACTCCTGAGCTCCACACATCCAGTTTGAACCCAGAAAAACTTTCTCCATTTGCGACTTCCGGTGGCTGAAATGCAGGAGAACCTTGGGAGGTGTGGCAGGTGTCGTCGGGAGCATACGGGTCAATGGCCTGGATATTTTTCACACTTTTTTCAAAGTCACATCGCATGTGTCATAATAGTAACCCATTTGGAGTAACCTTACCTCTGCAACACCAAAATCTGTTATTTTGAGCTTTTCATCCAGAGTAACTAGCAAGTTTCCAGGCTTTATATCTTTGTGTACTATGCCTTGACTATGCAAATACTCCAGTCCCTTTACAAGCTGAACGAAATACCTACAACGAAGCAAATACAGGTTTAGTATGAGTTTCCGCGAGAATCCTAGACTCATTCTGTCGTCACTTACCCGTGGGCCTGCCAAATCGGGAATTTTTTATCAGGTGAAATTTCCAACACGTCTTGAAGTCCACCGATGCAGTACTCCAGCACAAGGTACATTTTTTGTTTCTCTTCGATGAACATGACTTCAATCAGTTTGATCACATTCGGATGACTAAGACGTTTCAGTAGCTTGATCTCACTTTCAACATTTTGTTCCCCATTTGGTATCCGCCGCAACTTTCGTTTCTTTAATATTTTAACAGCGCTAAAATAACAAGACAAATGAAGACACTTCAGTTTGCTATACGCAAAATACATATATACTGAGCTAACTACGTAATAAGTGGTAGAAAAATTACCGTCGGACTAGTGTTTCAGAGTCGAGAGCTTCCTTAACTTTCCCATAGCTGCCCTCCCCCAAAAGATCTCCCATCACATACTTGCCAATAAACTTGCACTTCTTCTTTTTTACTTTGTAGACAACTTCCTCTGAGTCCAACCGCTGAAAGAAGAGGGGTGGAGCTGCTGACCAGTCTTCCATTGGATCCCCAAACTCATCCTGCATGTCCATCGATATCTCATCCGCATCTAGCCATCTGACCGGTCGATGAGCCACCTCGACAAACTCATTCCCCTCTCCAGTCTCTGACGGATCCGCATAATACTTGTCTTTCGCCTCTTCCCGCTCCTCCTCATCGTCCGTCCTCCACTGCATCCGAGTGGCGTCTCCTTCTCTGTCCCTCAAATACTCATCCTCTTCTGTGCTGTCTTTGCATCGGTACTCCGTCGTCAAACTGGCTGGCTCATAGTGATGGTATCCGTGGTACTGGTGACTCAGATTCGCATTGTCCACTGTACTAGACATCTTCACCTGCTCAACCTGCTTGCATTGTTGCGTCCCAGTAAGATGACCTTCCACAGCTTGTATTTATCACAAGCTGTGAATCCCTTCCTCCTCCCAAAAGCTGCTCTTTGTGCTCCTCTTTATTTGCCAGATACCCAACCATTAATCAATTACAATCAGTCAAAAAGTCATCGTAACCGTAACAAATCCATCCAAAGACTTTGTCGTAGTACCTTTAAAATTCCTCCTTGTCAACTGGTGAACTGGCCACTATCTCGCTGCAATCCTTGTCCCATTTTTCCCTTGGCCTTCAGAAAATCGTTTCTGGAACAAAAAAAACCAAAATTATAACTTCTACACAATAATGATTAACTTTCTGCTTAATTGTTTATAATCTTGCCAATCTTTCTCAAACTCACCCAACTGGAAACTGAAATTCGGTACTCCTTCCAGGAACCCCTGCGATTTCTCTTCACAGAAATAGTTCACTTTTTTAAAAGTAAAATTCTCTTTTCAGAATATCGACGATCTCCTCCCGGTTTCTTCTTGACTAACCCAAGCTGGTTAAAACACAATATCCTTTAAACTCTAGTATTCTTTAAACATTGTACAAGTTAAATCCGTTCATGTTCACTTTTCTCTTCGCAGTATATTTTTATGCACAAAAAAATCCACCGCTATCAAATTTTATTGTCTTGCTTCTATATTCTATTTAAATCTACACTCACTCTCGCACCTACTGAACACTGGAATATAATAATAGCCTAACCTTGATGAAAATTATTTGGGAATAATGAAATGAAACAAGTACTGCACAACAACAACACATCAAAAACGCAGTTCTCTTCTTACTTACCAATCCAAACACAAAAACTCAACCGAAAACAAACATCATATTTGATATTTTACTCTAGTAAAAATATCCTCCTCTGCTGCACACACCATTTATTTTATTTTTTTTAAAAGATACTCATTGCACACGTTTTAATAATACAATTTTTAGCTTCCAAGTTTTGTTACAGTTTTTTTTTTTGTCTGGTTTAGTATTATGCAAGCGAAACAGTTTTTTTCGCTAGGAAACTTGTATGTAGCCAAACAAATTATGTCTTCATTCATTCAGAATTTTTTTTTGTCATGCAGAACAGTAAGTAACACTGGCAGAGACTATGTTTTGATTCCATACCCATAAACCTACTCTCAGCACCCCCCAAAAAAATTATGCCAATAAGTGTTCCAATTCCTGTACACGTTTTTGTATTCATAAAAATTAATTAGGCACTTGGGCAGGAGCAGCAGCAGCGGTGATCTCCTTGGGTGGTGGGGTAGGTAAAGAGAGAATACATGTGAAACTATTTCATGGAAAATGGGGAGCTAAAGAAAATGTATTGTAAGATTTTTTGTGTATCTTCTTGACTAGGCATCTTGTAAAGTTTGTTTTGGGAGATAGCTAGCCTGGCATATAAAAGATGTGTAGATTTGAAAAAGAGTTTTTTTTCTTCTTGTTGGGAAGCTGATATGGTGTAGATTTGCCTAGAGGTATTTACAGCTGATGTGAGCTGTTGGTTTCGCTAGAAGAGGAAAAAAATTGTGCAAGGGAAGAAGAGAAAAAAAAGACAAAAAACGAAGAGGTTGTTTATAGAAATAGCTCTTTGATGGTTTGCGTTGCGTAATATCAAGGCTTTGTTTACTTTCATGGAGGTTACAAAAGTGATCTTGAGATAGTAAGAAATGTGAATATAAATTGGAGCTATTTTTGCACTAAGACGAAAGATGTATTTTTGGTATGATTTTATTTGAGTATTGAAATGGGGGGGGGATGAGATTGGGATTTTTGGCAATGATTTGTCAAGATTAGTCCGAGAAGTAAAGATTTACCTATGCACGTTGAAACTTTTTATTAGAATTGTTTATTGAAATTCTATTTTTCTAATGTGCAATACATTTCGCGTAGAAATTTTATTTAACCATAGTGGAACAACCATGAGCAAAAAATATAATAAAAATAATCAACGAATGGGAACGGCTATTATATATTAGTTTGATAAGGTTGATGGTACCGTAAAAGAAACTGGAAACATGTTTCTTACAGTTTGTTAGTCAATGTGATCCAGTTGTTACATGATTGGAGTCACATTTACTATACGTATAATATTCTCTTGTTGTTTACCCACGTTTACTTTTCGTAAATACTGCCCGAAAGGGAATAAAACTGAGTTTTAGTTTAGAAGAAATTTAGTTGCAAGCGAAGGAAGGCCAGTAGTCTCGTAGGCGGGGAATTTATTGCAGTAAAACTTGTGAAAACAAGTTTTTGTGTCGATTTCTGTCGTCATTTTCTTTTGCTATCACATGCCCCACTCATCTTCACTATCAGTCGTTGTGGATGTTACAGAGGCAAGATCAATTGGGTTTCCATAAATATTATAGTCATTTAGTCTTCTTTCAGTCTTATCAGTCGATCCTTCGTCCTTTATGAGGGAAACAATTCCGAACGCGTCTTGCAGTTCATCTAATGACTGCCCTGAAATCGTATGACAAGGAGAAAGGTTAAAATTTTTGCGAAAAATGTTACTCTTTGTGGGGTAAAAATAGAGATTAACGTACAATCATGAACTGCTAGCGAATTGCTTAGCGTTTTTTTCGGTGAATATATTTTCATCTGGGTTTTCAAAGCCTCCGCCATGTTTTTCGTCGGGTGCCAAGGCTCTGACACCGTTTCCAGCTCTCGCAAATTGCTCTTATACAAAATCCGACAGTGCTCTTCATTAGGAATCCATTCACAAACAAATATTGCTTCATATTTCTTCCTTGGGGCTAGATTGCAAAACGCATTTGACCTGTAGCAAGATAGAAGAACAAAAAATACTGAATTGTATAACATTCTATATACTTTATGTAGCCTATGTAGGTATTTTATATTAGTGTATACTTTTCTACTCGATTCTTCGTCTTCATGTTCGTCGCTTGAACAAGCATTACAACAATAGACACGACCGTACCTCTGTCAGGATTTGCCTGTAAAAAGAAACACCAAACCATATTTTCGCAACACGTTTCGTTTTTCCGAGTATTTTAAACAATCGTTGACAACTTACATCAGCAAAAGCGAGATCAAAGTCAAGGCATGAACAGTAATGCTTGTCTGAAGCAATGCATATCAAGTTTGCCACCTCATTACAAAGCATTTCCACATCCAAAGTACGTTGCAAAACTTGAACCACAGGCACTTGAAACTTTTCAGCTTTTGTGTTGCTAATCATTTGAAGCTGTTGATACCCCGCTCCGTGTACATCAAGGGGAAGTGCAACCGGAAAAGGGTATCCTTGTAGCTCATCTTCAATGTCAGTGATAACTGACATATTATCATCTTCCCTTTGAATATAGCTCCGCAACACTTTCGCAACACAGTTGACGTTCACTGAAAACGTTGGCTTCCAATGCGGGTGATTTGAAATGCCTACGTCGTATTTCTTGTGCACTGGAAACTGACTAGAAAACTCTTTGAAATCCTTTGCCACTTCCTCTTCTTTTATTAGTTTTACATCTTCCAGATCAACTCCAGCAAAGTCATTGTTAGGTGAGAACGCAGAGACCTTAACTTTGGAAAAGTTGTTATTCAAAGGACGAAGGACGTCGGATACGCTTGAATCAAAACCGCTGTAATTTGGAGACATCATTGGCGACATAATGTGATAAGCTCTTGGAGACCTCGGATGTGAAACATCAGCAATGAGCCCTCTGGGACTTTCACTTCCGCTCACAGTATTTTCATTTTCGTTTCGCGGACTTCTCGGATTACTCGCTGTACTCCCTTGATGCTTGGGTTTATTGCGTCTTGTCATCTTTAAGGGAACTATGTTCTCTGCGGATAGGTCGGCATCGTTGAATTCATACTTTTTGTCTGCCAACCTTCTTTTTCTGAAAGTTTTGAAGGAAGACGGTTTGTCAGATGCCGTGTCCTCGATACGCATTTCAAAAACGTCAAAGGCGGACTGGGACGATGATGATGAATTTTGAGCACTTGGTGATTCTGGATTTCTCTCTTCCTCAAAACTTGTCCTACTCGTTGGTAGCTCACTGGTAATGTTCGAAGAACTTGCGCAACTCGCTGAGGACAAAGATTGGGAGGAAAGTCGTCGCTTAAAAAACTTCCTTTCTTGAGGTGGTAACATAAGTTTAGAAGGGCTGACGTTTGGAGACTTGTTGTTTTGAATGTTTTCTTTCCGAGGGCTGCGAGGTTTGTTTAAGAACGGTGGCGACATGGGAGAAGAGCAGTCACAGGAGGGCGCTTTTGGGGAGAAAACAGTCTCAGATTCATTTGAGCTTTGAGAAATGCGACGAAAGGTAATTGAGGATGTGTCAGGACTTGAATTATTCTGCATACTACCGTTATGTTTAGCATTTGAAGAGCTTGGGAATAAAGAAAGCAACGAATCCAGGGAATTTAAGGACACTATATTTTGTTCTCCATCCTTGTGGTACTGATGAGCAATCGGTTTCATAGAAGACAATGCTCTCATACTAGAGATTGCCATTTTAAACCAAATATCACATCGAAGTGGAACTTTCACTGTACTAACTACGGAGCCAGCAGCAGCTGGAACTAAATTGACATGTTCAGTTTTCACGGGCAGCGGACGAATTAACCGAAATGAGACCATGTGAATCACATTTCCGGTGTTCAGAAGTACACTGTCCTTAAACCTAAGCTGAATATCTGGATTAAACTTGGGGAATGGAGAAACATGGTCGTATTTTAGGTGCAGAGTTAATCCGTGAAGAACACAGTTTGTTCGCAGCCTTGATGATAGAACTACGTCTAAATTTAGAACAAAGCGCACAAATTATAGATATTACTACAGACATCGTAAAGAATATTAGGATAGCGTTCTTACCGTCTTCCAATTCATCATCATGCATATAAACACAATTGGGGCAATTTTTGGTTCCCGGTATCGTTGTTATCGTTGTGTAAAATGTGTTGTGACATTCCGTGTCCAGGTTTGCACTAAAAAGAAAGCACTTGGTTAGAAAATTCTGTAACAGATTATTTTAAAAATTGGTTCAAGCCTGATTGGGTTACCTGTGTCCAGTGATTAGAAGATGACTATCATCAAAGTCCCATTGTGATATTTCAATTAGTAAATTGTTATCATAAACTCCATTGTTATCAAACAAACACACTTGAGAAACTTTCCTAACTTTGCTATATGGAGTAAACAACCAAATGTGAAGAGTGTACATGTAGCTGGCATCAGAGTCAAATACAGAAGCCCCAAAATTTTCCGTTGGTCGACATGTATATGATATCAAGTAACGCCCACAGTTGGTAAAGCCCATGAAGATATTTCTACAAAACCAAATTCACATTAGCAAATCTACAGCCAGATTGAAGAAGTATTACAGTTAAAATAACAAGATTTTACCCTGCTTCTAAGGCGGAAGCTGGAATGATATCGTCGATGGGCATTTTCAGTCTACTAGGGGTACCATTTTCTCCAAACGGGTTGCCCAGTTTGTGAAGACGGGTTCCATGGACCTGTTCCAACACAAAACTTTTAATACCGTCCATAAACATAGTCGATATATTATACTGACGAATCGCAAACCTCTCTTCGTAGTATATTAGTAACCACATTATTTTTCCTTCCGCTAATTGAGCAATTTCGTCCATACGCCCACGACCTCAAACTACTTTTATTCTTTACGTGCTGAACATCAGCGCTGTTATAATTAGGGGATCCGAGTGACTGGAACATTTCTCCACTCTCCAGAGCAAATCCTATATTAAAAATACCCCACACACAACAAAATCCTCAAATTAATTGTTTTCAACATTTTCCCCCCGCATCTTTATCAAAATTACACAGGTTCCTCTTTCCAGCTTACCTTACTCATTTGTTTCTTCACCTACAACTTTACAAAATCACAATTGTAACTCCTCTTCAGAAATTCCTACTGCCCTCCACCTTCTTATTGCTTCCTACGGTATTTCACCTGTTTTCTTTTTATATCACATTCCACGACTTTCCCTTTTCTTTTCCAGAACTTTCCCTTATTTTTCTTATCAAAACCTCAAAAATACAAAATAATTTTTAACTATGTTTAAAAAACAATTCCTTAAACTCTTGACCACGCTTTCACCAAACAAACACATCAGCAGCTCCACAAAAAAAACTTTTTGATATTCCCTGAACACAACTCGAAGTATCGTTTTCTGCTGGTGACAGGCGAAATCCACAGGAGCAGCAGTAGCAGTGGAGGAGATGCAGCCCAAGAGCAAACTTTTTTTTTCTTCTTCGAAAACATTTCTCAAACCCGAGAAGAGTTGTTTTTGTTGACGAAAAGATAGCATGCAGCTGAGTGCTGTGTGTGTAGTAGCATTGTTTTTAGAGAATAGCCGGATATTACGGCGCAAATGGCAAAAAATGGTACAAAGAAAACGAATCTTTCTTATTTGCGTTTTTCATGACATGATTTTTTAAATTCTTGTTTTATAACATTTTTGAATATTTTTCTGAATGATTCGCGTTTTCCTCCAAGTCGTCGGGATGTTTTTGGGCGAGTTGAACTGTTTTGTAGTAGCGGTACATCCAAAATGCTAAAATGAATGAGCTCAGGCCCTCCCCGGCGATTGTGAAGGTTGTGGAGGGGGAGTAGTTCCAGGGTGGCTCTGTCCTGTAGTGGCCGAGGGTAAGAAAACTACCAAAGATGTACCAACAGATTTGCTTGCAGGAGGAAACTGTTTTGGGAATGTGGCGTTTCGACACTGACGAGGTAAATTGTTTCATGACGAGCAGACCGGACAGGGTGATGGGAAAGTTGGCAAAGAAAGTTATTTCCATTTCGGAGATGAGGAGGCGATCGTAGAGCCATTTGGGTTCAAAGTAGGCGACGGGTCGGTAGATGTTGTCGATGAAGTGGATGGTGTGGATGAGATGACTGATGACGTAGCAAATTATTATTCGCTTGGTGGAGGTGTTTAGAGGCTGGTAGTTACACGTTTTGGAGTTGCGCGATGTTAGAGATTTCAAATGAAGGAGGAATTTGAGGAGGGATAGAGAGCCAAGGAGAAAGGTTATCACGATGAAGATTTTCCGGGTGGACGGGAGCTCGTCGAGCTCCTCGTCAGTGACATACCAACGGCCGAATGTTGAGACCACGTATTTGGGCATGGTTATGGTTATGATTGGTAACTGTAATTAATTTGTTAAAATGAAGACGTTCACGGTCCTTATGGTCTGAGAGTCAATAATGTAATCTGTCTTACAAAACTACGCCGTCGCTGTTTGGTATCTGGCGTTTATTTTGTAAGTTTGAAGGTGAAATAGCGCAAAAAGTGTTTTAGTAAAAATCCAGTTGGGGATGGAAATGAAATGCGAAGCTCTCTTTGGAATATTAGTATTAGTTGGGGATATGTATGCAATACATATTCTCGATAACAAAACATGCACTTTGAATTCCAGTAGCCAAAAGCCAAGCAAGCAAGCTCGTAAAAGCAGACTTACATTTTTATTGTAGTCAATGCGTAGTCAATCATAACTAGAATGAAGTGGCAGTTTGATAGCCAAGCAAATGAAATGGATTTCTTGAGTTGGACGTGTATTTTGATCTGTGTTCATATGTTTTGGCGGCTACTCGTGCTCACTTTGTGCACTTCACGATCTGACACAATCAACAATAAAAACATGAAAAGAAAACTTATAATCACTTTTTTGTGTTTCAATTTTGTAGTCTACCTAGTGACTTTTGAAGGGAAAATTAGTAAGTGCAACTAATTATATGTCCAGAAAAGTCTGCAGAAGAAGGTCAGATTTGTGTTAGACATGTCGCCCCCAATGAACAGCAACCGACAGAATGCAGCACACGCTGATAAAATTGTGTTAAAACGCTTGAAGTTTGTTGTAAGAAATTTAGCAGTGCTGGCCCGTACTCCAAGCAGTGCCGGGCGTCAGGCTCATGTCTACATTTTCGAAGTTGTAGATGCAATCGGGGACTGGAGTGGAAATCGTAAGTTGAACGTAGTCTGTCAATCAAGTGCTTCTAATTGTCGGCAAAAACGCAATACGGTATTGGTGACTTTAATAAATATTTTTTTAATAATTTAGCTGACCAAGAGATTTTGGAGTTCCTAAACAAAAAAGTATTCCCACTTATTTGTCGGATCATCGCTTCTATGAGCCAACAAGAATTTGACAACTTTCAATCATACTCTTGTCGCTATTTGCTGATGAAGTGGCCAGAAACGGAAAATTTTAATGTTCTCGATTTTTTGGCTGACTTGTATGCGTTTATTGCAAGGTAAGATTAAATTCTAGCGACATGTTGATAATGAATATAGAAATATTAAAAATCATATATCATGCCAGTACCCAATGTCTTGATTGTGGCTGTTATGTACAGAATTGCACCGGCTGCCGTTGCATCCGAGCTGGTTGAAGTATTCCAACAAGAGGAGATGCCTCCTCATGTGACTTTAGTCATAGTACCTTCCCTACTTCGGAATACGCCGGAAAGCGTTCCCTGCAACTACTTGGTATGTGTTCATGAAAAGAATTCATAGCGTGGTGAGTAAGTGATAAAATTACGATTTTTGCTTATCAATGCAGGATAAAGGAACACGAGGCTTTTTACTCCTGGACAGTAAATCCCCCAGGTACATCAAAGCTGCGACAAAATTTTGGGAAACTCTACCGAGCAAGTTTGACAAGTTTAAAAGTGTCAAGCAAATGACTTCAGTTCTTCGTCAATGCAGCGTGACCTCCGCTTACCTTCATCAACTTGAGGAGAATACTATAAACGAAATAATCCGAAGCTGGAATGACCAAAACCCCAGCCCCGCACGCTCGGAAGGATTTCTTCTTGCAGGAGTTCTGTTCCTTCATGCAGTTTGCTTATCAACCGATAAGCCATTGCCTGAAAGTGTCCAGCAATCTACACAGTCACTCATGCAACTCATTCTTATCTTAACGGAAACATGTACTAATCGCCAGATTCGAGCTTTTGCAACGAAGGTTATCCAACGTGTTTTAGAATACTCCGCAGAGACGGAAAGTTTAAAAGAGTTCATTCAAATATTGAAAGCGGACGATGATGATCCTTCCTTTAGTGAATGTGCCAGTGACAACATCCTCCTGAATACCATCGATTCCTCCATTGAGCAACTTGCAAGTGAAGTAACAACAATCAATGAACCCACCAGGGAAAGAATTCTCTCTATGATTGACAGCCTTCAAAAGCTGTTAGACAACAGCGGGTGATTTGACTATGGCTATGAAGAAATGCTCTTTTCTTTAGTCATTAATGCAAGTGAATGTGTGCTCTATTCTACTACAAAAGTGTGAATTTATGTTCCTGTTAGTTTTGCAATTATAATTTTTTCATGGCACCGTAGAAAGAAAACAGTGGAACAGTTTATAGCTCTTATTATATATTCTAAACCCAGTGCCATACATGAATGCCATACCATGACCAGACTTGTTGGCTATGAATATGCAATTTATGTTCTATAATATTGTCTCGTGAATCCTCCGAGGTGCTCCGTTTGTTTGGCAAAGAAGTACAAAAAGCGGAAGAGCTAAAATATCATCATCATGAAAAGAACATAATCGCTAACAACCTCATCCAGCGTCATTTACTACTAACACAACCGTGAATGTGTACGACAATGAGCTATTATCACGTGTAGAGCTCTAGGAGGACTCATGCCACATAAAATATTGACATACGAAGATAACGACAAAAAATCCATTACCGTTTCTATTTTATTAGATAAAGTTGGTGCTTTTTGCCGTGTGTTAGACCCCTTTACGCTCAAGATTGGTTCACCTCGCACAGGAAAAAAAATATGGTACGAAGGAGGTTTGCTTGCAGAAGCTTGAAAGAAACAAAGTTTGTAAAGAAGACATCATAATCTCGTGGTGTGTTGTGTGTGTCAGATGAAAAAAGTGTGCCAGTAATGCTGTGATGTTAGATGGAAAGGTTTTCTTGAACTGCCGTTCACTACATTACTTTTTTTTTGTATTCCTGAGAGTGAACATGATTGCGATTTTATTGGTGGTGCGTGTGCATTTTGGATATATGGATGGAGTAGTCGGGAGGCAAAAAACCCAAGAGATGCTAGAGATTTTTTATATTGTATACTAGATTCACGTTGTTAACCTGTGCTTCTCATGGGATGCATACTAGCAGGAGAGGTTATTAGAATCAGAAATGGGAAGGGTATAAAAAATGGACTGTGAATAAGTAGAATTGGTTCTTCGAGAAAAAAATAATTAAATTTAATATGTACCTGTACCGTTGAATGAGATTATGCAACTTGGTGATAGTGATACTGTAAAGGTTTCAATCTTATGACTTGACGGTTGACGCAATGTCAATTTATACGCTTCCGCGAGAATTGCAAATAGTTACGAGTTGAGGCTGCTGTGAACCAAACGAGACGCATTTACTAAATTGAACCGAAGACATTTTTACACTAGTCTAGTTGAAAAAGGTAAGAGCAAACTGAACTTAAGCTGTTGATAAATTACTTTCCTAAATAAATGTAGTCGTTAGTAGGGAAAGGAATCGTGTCACTGCATAATAACCACTGACGTAATTGTGCATGATGTTGCAGATGACTGACGAAGAATTCAGTGGAATGGACATGGAAGAGTTTTCAGAAGAGGACGATTTACAAGAGGAAAGTATGATTTCGCTGAAGCGGCAGTTGATAGCATCGGAGGAGGTATGGGAATATGTTTTGATTGTATCTTGTTGTCCACTTATGAAATTGAGTTATCAAAAATCATATTTATTTGTTTTTTTTGTAGATTATTCGCACGCTGAGGATTAACAATGCTTCTCAGGAACAAACGATTCACAACTTGGTCTCCGCTATTGAAAAACTCAGAAGCCTTCATTTGGAAGAAAGACAAGTATGGAATTGAATTACAATCGGTTCTCCATGAGTGAAATGTTTTTTTAACTGGAAACTGTATTTTTGTAGGTTCTTGAAAATATTCGTCTTCCGAACCTATTATCCTCTTTTCGTATCTCAGATTCTTCGTGTTCAAAGGTATTAAGCCGTGGTTTCTCGTCATTAATTATGTATCGTATTCCAAATGAAAATCAAAAAACGGTTTCCTTATTTTGGCAGGTTGTGGATCACTCCCTAGATTACAGTCAGCACCCACTGCTAAATCACATAATTATTTCAAATGTGATGCAAAGGTTGCCTTTAAACGATGTCATTCGATGTCGATTGGTATGCCGGTCATGGTGGTCTAAGGCGAATGAGGAGCTCCGCAAACGAAAGCTCATCGGCATTAACTACAGGAACATCGAGCACTTGTCGAAGTTTGCTAAATTGATGGAAACAAGTGCAGACATACCGTTTGCGAGATTTAGATTCGGCTTGTTTGTTGTGAACACTCATAGACCTGCAGTGGAGGATTTCTTTTCAATATGTGGACCTGTTATAACTCACATTGCACTCTGCTTCGCCAACCAGTTTTGCGAAATTTCACTCGACGAGTTACGCGATTTGTTCTTACTCTGTGTTCCCAATCTGGAGAAACTGGACGTGGAAAGACTTCCGCTTAAACTTACCAAAGAGAGGTCTTTGTTTCCTCCAGGATCGAAGGTACCGCAACTGAGGAAGCTGAAGCACTTGAAAATATGGGATAACATGGCATCCGATAACAGGATGGATTCGACATACTCTGTTGGATTGATCCACGATCTGATAAGCATGGCTCCTAATTTGACTAAGTTATCGGTGTACACCGAATGTCAACATTTAGTCGCAGCAGCGTTGAAAAGTTTGGAGGAGAAGAGAATAGAGTTGCGGGAGCTAAGGCTTGAGTCAATATCTGAAGAAAACTTGCTATATCTCACACGTCTTCGGTTTCCACTACGAATGCTCAGAATTGAGTATTTCGACACACTCACTGCCCCTGAGTCAGTCAAGTCGTTGCTGACAACTCTTAGTTTTACTTTAGAGGAACTACACTTTTCAGATTACCGAGTTATGAATCATTCGGAGAATTTAGTTGTGTCGTTTCCAAGAATGGCTAGGCTTAAGGTGCTTAAGTTTAGGCGGCCGTGGAATGATCGTAGGTTATTATTTTACCCTCTCGTATTCAAGGATCAGCTTCCGTTTTTACGAAAACTCTCTTTCCAACACGAACAAGGTATGGCAAGTTATCAAGATTTTAGATTTAGACTTTATTTTTTTTGGGTAAAGGTTTCTTATTCAATTTGTTTTTTATTGAAATTCAGGAAGTCCTCCGTACTGCATCCACAGCTATTCAGATTTTGTTAACCCAGAGTCAACTGGGCCTGCCGAGACAGTCACTGAGATGGAGATAACTCATGAACTAGACAGTGTTTTGATGTTCCGCAAACTGCCAGACGCGTTTCCCAATTTGAGGATTTTGAAGTCGACCGATTCAAGCAATGAAATCATTCGGGCGATTTGGGAATTCCTGCCGAACTTGCAGGAGCTGTATCTCACTTTGTCAATTTCAAATAGGAATATTGACTCGGTATGCTCTCTTTCCGGAATTCCTTTGGTCCTTGTATAAAAGAGTACGACTTACTTATATTTGTTTGGTCATTGTCACAGATATTAACTGGTATTCCAGTTGAAGTCTACAGGCAGATATGCAAAGAGAATTTGTACTCGCGAGTTGATGCAAACGTCCTGGGTATAATAAGGACAGATCCGTCAATATGTAACTTGAAGAGTAAGTCAGGCTTGCTTCGAAGATATAAAAGTTGAATTGCTAATGACCATATATGAAATGGAACATGTTTTATGCATTCATTTTATTAGAGCTTCGAAAGCTGGTCATTGAAGGCCACCAAATCAACCGTGTTACCGATTTTGCTTGTTCATTTGCGTTAATTTTTCTCAAAACCCTGACCAGTTTGACTATAACAGATGCAGACGTAAGTTCTTCTATTCTTAACTACATATGTTCAAATACTGCAAAAATTACCATTTAGTACGTGTTTCTCTCTTTTCCCAGATTTCCGAAGATTGTCGGGACTTGATGAAATTGAAATTGAACCTGGTACACCTAGAAATCTTACCGTAACTGAACGACATGATGCACAGCGCGAACTTGAATTTAGTTTAATACTTCTTGACTGTGTTGCTTTCAAATTCGATAATCGAAACGCAAAAATAAATCTCAAAACTTTTATGTACACCTAATCTCTGTTGGTACATGTTTAACCCTTCGATGAGCTGTTTTCAATTATATCTCGTGTAACCCCAGTATTATAAGATGGTTTTACTTCTACTTTATTTTTACGCTTGTATAACTTTTAGGATTTCAAACAACATGGTTTGAACGTGTTCGTCAAATAAACAATGCTACTATAATAAAAATTGTAACGGCTAATAAAAGTATGCAAGCAGCAACTACCAAAATTTTGTTTAACTTTTTCTCTCTCGATTTGTTTTTCTCCCTAAGTTCCGCAGACACGCCAAACAATTGTTCAGACTCTTTACTAAGATTTTCTGCTTTGTTTTCCAACTCCTCCAGATTGATCCCACGCTCAGCTATTGCATCCACATTTTTGGCCATTTGGTCAACCACACCAACTACATCTTCTTTTAACTTGGACAATTTTTTAACAACACGAGCCCCAATTGTATGTGACGGCTCAACACTGTCATGGCCTGAATTGGACGAATTGCCTGTCGTGTCCCTCGTTCCTGCCTCATCAATTGTTTTGGGAAGTAAGGGGGTCGAAGTAGTCGCCATTTTACCCAGACAAAATCCGTTTACATCAAGGAGATTTATAGATGCGCAAAGGTCACAAGTATCTCTTTTAGGTCTTCCTCCTCTGCAGCAACAGTTTCGTATGTTGTTTGGATTGCACCGCGTCCAGGAAATTTATGATTCGTGTATTTACTATTCGTAGCGTAATTTTAAGCTTAATATGGTTTCAATTGAAAAAAATTCAAGAGGTCCAAACAACCAAATTTCCTTCATAACAAACAAATGGAATTTACTCAGCGAAGCTTACAACTGAGGTAACAGAAAATTTTGAGATCAAAACCTTGTGATCGTGAAATACCGTACCGGATGTACACTGCCTACACTGGAAACCACAATCAGCTAACCGCAATATCAACAGTCAAAAAATACTCACAACCATCTAGCAAGTACAACGAAAGTTAAAGAAGCTTATTAATAGATACATGGCGGTTTTCATCCATAATCTCAGTTGGTTTATTTTTAATTACTACACGACAAATAAACTTTTATGCTGCAATTTGATCACTTCATTCCCATAACTAGTAAAACCAGGAGTAAGGTATCTTGCAAAGATTTCCAGCTTTTCCTCAAAGTCCTTATCTGGGAAAACCCGTTCCAGTACATTAGTCAACGGAGGCTTATGGGAGTTAATACTACTGGGTACGCTTAAAATAAGTTTTGTCGAGTCTTGACCTCTGGGGGTCTGTGCGGTTGTGCCCTTCGCGCCAATAATTATCGTTTCAAAAGGCTGTTTCTTCCCTTCTTCATTGAAAGGACACACAGGAACCCCCGAAGTTGTGACCTAAATGGCAAAAAATAGCCAAAAATTCAAATATTCAATCATGGAAAATTAAAAGTTTAACTGCTTATGCATACCTTCAACCAGTACAGAGTTTGGACATGTCTCACTCCCCAGACAGGAAAAATTTCATTTACTAATTTAGCTTGATGAGATCTTGCATTTGTACACCATACAACCACCACACCCTCTTTCTTCAATATTCGTTGTATGGGCAGTCTTGTCAACTCATCAGTTTCCATCATTAGATACCTAACACAAAAAGAAAGTACTCATAAAATTGGGAACAATACAACTCGGGAATATTTCCGATTCAGTTTTAAACTACTTTTACCCAGCTTCTTGTTGTCTCCGCTTTTTTCTTCGGATAAACTTGTTCCACCACGGTGGATCCATCACAATCAAATCATACATGAGTGTCTCCTCGTTCTTCATAAAAACGGTTTCCAACTTCATGACATCATTACAGTAAAACTTAGTTCTTGGTGGGAACAAATACTTATCCACGGTTCCATTCTGCGAACTAACTGCACTAACTATTGTCTCCACTGAAAAAGGATTCTCGCCTCGCATGACTCCAAACTCTGAAGACTTTACTGCTTCAAAAAAGTTTTGACTGGTTTCCACCGCTAAAAAATTATTTTTCGGCCAGGAATTCATCGGTTTTGAACATTGTCCGTCGTCATCAGTCTTTTCGGTACATGTAAAAAGTTGTTTTGCAGAAGGATCCGTTAAAAGCTTCTCACTAATGGTTTTGACGAGATTTGCGGTTTCGGAGAGATTATCTTTGGCCACATTTGTCACTCTTTTGCCCTTCACGTTTATATTATCCTTGAACGGTTCTGTAATTTCAAACAAGTCAGGATTGAGACGTAAAGTAACTGTGTTTTTGATATTTTCTCCGTTGTTATTACAGGATATCTCAGAAACTTTGAGGTTTTCAAAGTATTTAGGATGGGATATGATCCACCCATAGTCGTTAGCTAATAAAATCGACATCTTAATTGAATTTAAGTTTCGTCAATTAGTTTAAAAATACGAAATAAACTCAAGTTTAAGTCTGGAAGTCTGCGCACATGGAGTAAACAGCTTAGCACGTTGGGATTTTGACCACTTTCCAGCTGCTTCTCCGTAAACATTGCAAATGGGTTTGCATCTTTGTCCAGCATTTTGTTCAGCGTCGTGGTGTAAAAGTACGATGGAAAATGGTGCACCTGCCTGGCTTGTGCACAGAAAGCAAATCAATCACAAGAAAGCTGTTGTCATTGTCAGTTGTATTTTCTGTATACAATGTTAAACCATTCATATTTCATGACATGAAAAAGGAAAAGTTTTGATCATATTATAATAAACACACAAACATTTTCTTTCAAAATGGAAGAAGCTGGTCCAAAAACCGAGAGCCGCATTGATTTACTTTTCTGATAGCTGTTATGTGAATGTTCCTACTTTCTCCAGAAACGAACATGTTACAAAACATTATTTTAGCGGAAAAGAAAGCACAGAATCACGAAGGCATAAGAATAATGAACTAACAAAACCGTGAACTGATGGGAAAGTCGTGTTTTTGGTAAGATAGCTTGTAAAAGACTAGAATACTTTTAGTCTTTCATTGAAACATGGCTTGGCTGGGCACATTTCGCATGCAAACAGAGACAAACAAGGCTTCTTTTTTACACGGTTTACCTTCCTTCGTTTTTCTATATTCGGTTTTTACTTTTTAAAGCTTAATTTTGCAGCCTCATAAAAAATAATTTTTTTGCATAATAATCAGTGTGGGAAAGTGTATTTTTTAATAAGTTAGAGATCAATAATTGGTCATGGATGACAGAACGATAGATAGAGTTTTCGCAGGGTGTTTAGAGGATTTGCCTCCTGTAAGTTCAAAGATTGTTAGAATTTTCACTAGTTCAACATTCACAGGTAATTTCAGTTTCTGAACGTTTGAAAGTAAACGCATCATTAAAAACGAGAGAAAGCTTTTAACAACGCTGCGCTGACTGGTTCTTGGATTTTCTCTATTTAAGATACGGGCTTGGAAAGAAATACTTTGATGGCTGAAGTTTACCCGAAAATAAAGGAGTATTGTAGGGAAAAGCACGGACTTGAGTTTCAGGTCAATGAAAATAATTTCTGTTTTTAACTTTTATAAAAAAAGTGCATAATACGTAAACCTTTCACCATTTCATATGTCATATGGAAATAGGTAGTGGACATGAGATGGGGCGTTCGAGATGAAGCAACTGACGATCACATGACCACAGAACTTTGCATGAGAGAAATTATTAATTGCCAGAGACTTTCGATGGGACCTAATTTTGTGGTAAGAAAAGTTTAAATTCTTTGTGACACTCATATAATAAACACCCTGCATGATAATACCATTTTCCCATCATTTCGCTTATCATTCATCTGAAAAAAACATACGTGGGCGACTATTTAAGTTCACTAACGAGGAAAAAACCAAAAAAGGAAACGTTGCACACAGCGTTTACGAGAGTTTTCTCTCAGGGAATAGACATTAAAATTTAATGTGGTGTTTTATCAAGATTCGGGCAGTAGGGCTCCGGTGTTGGAACTGAATGTTACAGATCAATGCTATAATGAGCCTATGAGAAAATGTCTGAACCACTAGTTCTAACTACATCAATAGCATACACGTGTGTGTAAGTCTGATGAAGGATAAGCTCGGGGATAGCACAAGCTGGTACCACTTGGAGCCACTTGATCGTACTTTCTCCTGTCATGCCAAAAAATTGCTCGAAATAGAACTCTGTTTCCTTCTAGAAAAAACAAACGTCATAGTCAAGTTTTTCGTGTAAAAAAGGCTAGAAATATCCATGCATAAATCATTTAATCAAAGAAAATGAACAATGAATAGATGGCCCAATAACAAAAATCGTGGGTAGTCCTAATCCTAATTGAGAAACAAATTAAACTAGGAATGCATACAAAATGGTAAAGCAGATGGGTCGCGGTTAGCAGACAAAGTCAATCTATTGTGTTTAATGAGATATCGTAAACATGAGGTTAGGTTAAGTATTGGTATGTAAATATACCCAGGTACGTATTATGCAAATTGACAAATTTCAGGTTTTCCTGGGACAAAAATACGGCTATCGACCTATCCCTACGTATATCCTTGCTTCAGAACTGGCGCTGTTAAAGGAAACCTTGGTACAAATGGGGGTTGACACACATCTCCTGGACCTTTGGTATAAAAAGGATACCAACGCTGTTCCACCTGTTATGATTTTACAACCTATTTCCACCATTCTTGTCAATTTTAATAACAAGGTTGCACACTATTAGTAAAATTGTTTGCAACAACAACAACAACAACGAAGTCTTACGAACATATTTTTTTCTTTGTTTTTGCCGTGCAACACAATGTGCGTCTCAGCGAGTACCTAAATTACAAAGTCAAGACCAAGCGATTTGGTGGGACACGCTGACAAAAATGCAAAAGCTGTTACGGAAAGCTGCGCACATGTGCTTTGTGAATGGGAAGATGACTCCAGATGAAATGCATAATTACTTCATGTCAGGTTGCTTCTAAATGTTGTATTTTCATTCAGAAAAACCCAAGAGCTTAAAAGAGAAAACCTACACGAAAAGATGGTTTTTAATACGGAGGCTGTGTTTCTGGATCTTACAATTACAGTCACGGAACGGGAAGTCATCAATGGAGTTTTGAACGTGGAAAACACAAAGGCTCACTGTATCGCTTACGTTCGCTATATAAACAATATCAACTTACAAAACATCAAAAAGGCATCCAATTTCATTGACATAATAAACCGAGGGATTGATGCTGAGGCTGCCAGACTTTTGGGCAACTTGAGAGATGAGAGACTCCCGAATAAAATTGAAGCTTCGAATATGCAAAAGTACACGATAGAGTGGATGGGTCGGGAAGGGATATCAAAAGACACCCACGATGAGTACCTCTCCAGCTTCTTGGCTCATTTCTACAAAAACATAACCAAGCTTGTGGACAGGGCAATGAGAAAAGAAGACTCGTCTGCGCAAGGGGTCATCGTGACAGAGATCCTTCAGCATCTTCACGCATGCAACAACTCGGTCAAGGTGTTTTACGGAAGGGAAGAGGCTTTGGAAAAGGCGAATGCGTATATTTTAGGGAAGTCTGACAAGCCATTGATTCTTTATGGGGCTGGAGGTTGTGGAAAAACTTCGTTGCTTGCGAAAATTGCTGCCATGTGCTTTCCATGGTTTGCAGAGAGGAATGCGGTTCCCCTGCTAATTTTGAGATTTTTAGGGACGACCCCTGACTCGAGTGCACTGGCACCTATGCTGATATCCTTGTGCCAACAAATATCTTACAATTTCATGCTTCCAATGGAGGAAATTCCTGATGATTTGGTGCCTCTCACGGCCCATTTTAAACATCTTATTACTTATGGCACAGCAGAGCAACCGCTTGTGGTGTTTCTTGATTCGGTGGACCAGTTGACAGGTGCGAGTGGCGCTAATAAACTGACATGGCTGCCATCTAAAATTCCAAAGCACTGCAAGGTTATCCAGTAAAATGTATATGTTTTTCAAGGCAAAAGTTATATATCTTTTAACACTTAGGATCTTGCCTGTTGACATGTATAGATTGTCATCTCATGTGTGAACGAACCGGATGAGCCGGAAATCTCTCGGGACTATGTTCTCCTACGAAGAATCATAACCGCAGAGGATAACTTTCTCGAGGTTTCTGCATTGGGGGAAAAGTTGGCCACCCAAGTGATGAGGAGATGGCTGGTAGCAGCCAACAGAGATGTTACGAACTATCAATGGCGGGTGGTCTGCAATGCCCTAGCTGAGTGTAGTTTACCCATATTTGTCAAACTTGTGTTTGCAGAGACGTGTCGATGGAAAAGTTATTCCAAGCCAAATGACACGTTATTAGCTACTAATGTGATGGATTCTATCTTTAAACTTTTCGAGAGGATTGAAATGCAGGTATTCTTTCTTTCTTTCTTTTGTTGTAACTTATGCTGGATTTCACAATGTATGTTCCCGTTGTATTTCATCTTTACTCAGCATGGTCGACTGCTGGTGACACATGCGTTAGCCTATGTGACTGCAGCGAAAAGTGGTCTTTCCGAAACCGAACTGGAGGATTTGATATCAATGGACGACAAAGTCCTTGACGATGTGTATCAGTATCACTTACCTCCTGTCAGGAGAATACCGCCACTGTTGTGGACACGTATCAGGAACGACTTGCCAAACTACCTGTCTGAGCGAGAAGCAGACGGCGTATCAGTATTGAGTTGGTACCACAGGTAAAAGGCTAAAAATGTCAAAACAGTCTTTAACGGAAATATTTCCGAAATAACTTCATCTAACCTTTCACCTTTCCCATTGTAATGAATGACAGACAGTTCAGGGATGCTGCTAAGGAGAGATATTTTAAGGATGAAGCAATGTCAATCTACTTTCACTCTTCGATTGCAGACTACTTTCTGGGTATTTGGGGAGGTGGCAACCCGAAGCCATTCATGTACACTGAAATTCAACGACATCGATTTGGGTTGAAGGACAGAAACGCTGCGGCAGATAGGAAAGTTCCTCAACAGCCTTTGGTATTTTTAGGCAAGGATGGAAAAATTTCTAGATACAACTTGAGAAAGGTGATCCGTCCTTCATAAGTATGCTACATAAGGTGAAAAACAGGGTTATTTACCAAAAATACAAATTGTGTGTATTTCATAGTTTGGAGAGCTGCCATTCCACCTTGTGAGATCGAAGCGTTTTAATGATTTGAATGAAAATGTACTTTTTAACTACCAATGGCTTCATGCGAAGATTTCTTCTTGTCCACTCCAGTCCTGTCTGAGCGACTTTGAAGATGCCTGCTCCTACATGGAAGACAAGGACTCGTGCAGGTCTCATGCATAGTTTTTTTTATAAAAGACTACAAAAATTGAATGCAAAGCTCGCATGTTATATAGCTATTGATACATTTTCTGCAAGTTTTGGTCTTTGCATATTGGGGTGGCTGATTTTGGAAATGCTCAAGTAGAAGGAAAGGGGTTGTTATCAATGTTTTTTACTGATACATAGCTGTTAGTACGCTTTATGCATGTGTCTGTCAAACGATGCTTGTTTTTGATATTGCATGATGTCTGGTCGGTTTGTGCATGGATTGTTGTTTTTCGAACATTTATTCTTCTACGTCCCACTCCCCATATGCAGTCTTGGTATTACTCAACGAGAAAAAAGGAAACTAATAAGGTTAGTACAAGCATGAACCCTTGCATGATTCTTCGATTCTGGTGATGAAACCTAAACCAAACATTGTATCTTTAAAATTGAGCGTAATTAATTTTGCCCTAAATTATGATGGAATTTTACATTAAAGTATACAGCAACAAGTATACAACTTCAGGTCGAGCATACATATACTCAAAGCAATTACAAAGTAATGTTTTCTCTTAAGAGAGATCATGCTAGTTGCGGACGCTCTGAGACTTGGAGGCGCTATACTGATGAATCACCCACAGATGTTGGGACCTCAACTTGTAGGTCGGCTTCTCCCCGAAATGGGTTCATATCCAAATGTGAAGAAACTCCTTGAGCAATGCGATACCCAAGGGCTTGACCACTGTGCTTTGATGCCGGCATCGCATTGCTTTCACACACCAGGGGGGCCTTTGAAAGTAAGTTATTTTTGCTGATAACTACTTCTACTTTCCTTTAAAACAAAAATGTGACTGTAACTTACACCCAAATATCATGATCATTTTTATTTATGAAAGAAAGACCAGTAGGCAAATGGTGTCATTTAAAAGAAAATCTTTACATCTTCTAGTATTCCCTCGAGGGTCACCAATTTGCAGTTTTTGGTTACCAGCTCACAGCCGACTTCCGCTACATTGTATCCATCTCAAATAAATTTGTTACTTGGGACTTATCCACAAGTGACATGTCGCGTGAGGTGATCCCCAACATTGAAGGGATTCTTCAAGGTCTTGTCATCTCTCCAGATAACAGATACTGTTCAGCCTTCTCCAACATTAACCAAACTATTCTGCTCAACATGCTCACAAACGAGTTTCAAATATTTGAAAATCCTCTCGTTGACTTTGAAAACATCACTGGATTAAGTTTACTTAATACACACCTCGTTGTTTATGGGCATCATTCATGGGTTCTCTTCAAGTATGCTTCCATTCTTACTTTAAAATGCTTCCTAGCATTAAAATATAATTTATTTTTGCGGCTTGACTCTAGCATCAATGGTGAAATTGAAGAAACAAACGTTCACTCACACGATCTAAAGCCAATCCTTCAAATGCAATTCGACTCCTTGCAAGACTACTCCGTAATTTTATGGAGCGGCAACCTGGACGATACGAGGATGCAGTGGTTGAGGCACGTAGAGGGAAAGGCAGTAGAGCCCTTAAATTTTCATGGGTAAAGCTCACAAAACTTTTTATGAATGAGTTTGGCTAATTTGAAAAGGAAAGGTTACAAAAACTCAATTACATGAATGATCTCACTGTTTTCACACCACAACAGTATATCCATTTACGTTCGCTACTGTATTTGTTTCCTTGTTTAGATTGCAGGAGTTTTTGAATTGAGTAATTTTGTTGTTTCGGTCAAAGGGCGTTGGCAATCACGGCGGATCGAGAGAAAATGTATACACTTTTGGAGGAACATGGGAGCTCTCTTGTAGAGTTGACTATATCCCCGTCGACTATGGAGTGGGGCATAACGAGAGTTTATGAGGGCAATGATGATAACCTAATCCAGCTGCAGTTCTCGCAAGATGAAAAACACATCGTGGGAACTTACATGTTTGGTTTTAAAGTTCGAGAGACATCACCTGCTAACTTTGAAATAATTTATGCTGAACTTACTCTTGGATTTGATTGAGTAATAACTTTCCTGGAAATGTGTAGGTTTGGAACTTGGAGAGCGGTAGAATGGTGACATGTTTATTACCTGAAGGAATTAGGAACATATCAACGAAATTGTTAGAATCAAACTCATGCGTGTTGTCAAAAGATGCAGTGTATGCTATAGCTGGTGTAAGGTAGGTGTAATGGCGATGCACTATTCGTTGTGGTGGTGGAGTATAAAGAAAATTTGTTTAATTCTAGGAAAAATTTGTATGTGTGGGATATGATCAATGGGGATCTACTGAAAAATTTGGATGCTCATTTCGGGCGAATAATCAAAATTCAAAGTCTGACAATCGGAAATTGGAACTCTGTGATAACTTCGTCTATTGATAGGACAGTTAAGGTCTGGAATATAAATAATATTTTTGAACAAGTTCACGTTATCGATCGACACGAGCTGCAAGTAGATGCAATAAGGTACTCACTCTTTAAAATATGGGAAAAAACTTTAGTGGGATAAAATATGAATTCGTGCATGAAAAAAGTTACCCCTATGTTTACGCCAAATCTGATACTGTTACGGACAGCATTTCGCCAGACGCTTATCTTGCAGCAACTGCTACAAGAAACTGTGTTGGACTCTGGGATTTGCGGATTGGGAGAATGGTGGGGAAACTCGCAGATTCTCCGCTCGGGGCAATCGTAACTCATGCCTTGATAACCAAAGACGGACGGTACTTGAACATGAATCTCTTGGTTTTAGGTCCAACTTGTGAAGGCACAGAATTTTAAACTTTTGATTTATTCGGCACAGGTATATTGTTTCCGCTGAGTCGGGTTTTCTTCTATTTTGGAGCCTGGAAGGTAAAGTTCTCTTCAAGGACACACAAGAGGCAATCAAACAGATTTTCTTCATCGAGAAGGATACAGTTTGCATTACCGTTTCAAAACTTGGTGGTGCTGAATTGAAGTTAGTAGGAAATATTGTGAGAAATCCGTCCATCTAAATCAACATGTGATGGCATAAGTACATAATGTTTGCAGGGGATTTGTAATAGCGAGAAGTATGCCCTACGGAGAAAAGCTTTACGAATTTGAGTTCCCAGTAAAAACTCTCAGAGATGTTATCGCAACTTCTGACGAAACTCTCTTGGTTGGAGCTGGCTTCGAAAAATTGAAGGATACGCTTTACATCTTCAATTCCAAGACTGGAGTGCTCATGCACAAAATTATTCTGAAGTATCAAAACTTTAAGGATTATACATCCCTTCTAGCAGTGCCACGAAAATCCACTCAGGTTTGTAAAGAAAAATGTCTTATAACTACAATTTGAAAATGCTATCTTGATTGGCAGCTACGCGGAAAGAATCTTGTTAAACATTTTGCCGTACTCACAGATCGCATTGATTGACTCTGACAAAGGAAACATTATTGACGTTCGCACGAAAAAGTTTATTCGCTCTGTTCCAAAATGGGGTGGTCAATGCACCAAAGACGGAAAGTATGGCTTGTATGCTCCTGGACGAGGGGGATTGGAGTTAATTGAGTTGAAGCATGGTCGAAGCGTCCGAACGTTTATTCCAAAGGTAACATAGCAGAAATGAAACCTTGAACTTTCAAAGCAGAAATGCTGAATGGGATCCTGAATTTTGCATGCTTTTAGGTTGCAGAAGGCGTTTTTACGATAATTTGTTTGTTCAACAAAACAAACGAGTATGTTCTCTACTATCACGGAGGGAGAAAGACTATCAGGGTAAATCGAGACAGTTACCTTTCCTTACATTTTATTTTCAAGCAAGTGACAAAATTTACACTTATATTTGTCTAATTACATTATTGTGAAAAAAAGGTATTTCGCACATCAGACGCTCGCATGATTGCAGATTATCGCGTTCCTGCTGAACTGTCAGCAATAGGAAGCACTGCGGATGGAAAATCCTTGGTTCTTGGCACTGTAGACGGATGCGTGACCGTCTTGGCTATCGCAGATCCTGCGAAACCCGAACTGAAGGAGTATTTGAAGCAGCTGCCATCACGAAGTGGAGAGGTAGAAGAATATATTTTGTTTATTTAAGCTAATAAGAGAATTTTAGCGGACAACTGCTAATCCTATCGCTCAAAGTTTTTGTACACGTATTATAAAATACCTCTGGTATCCATTTTGTGTTTCAGCAAGTGCTCATCCATAAGTTGTCATCTTTATTTTTCCTACAAGAAAATATTCATCATTTTTCCTTGTCTTATGTTTTCAGATGGCTAAAAAGGATGCTCGCCGGTTCACCCAAATGTACTTCAAAACGGCTGCGAAAATGGTTGCACTTGCTACTAGAGTGCAAGGACCAGTTGCTCACTCCAATGATGATAGGAAGGAGGGTGATCAAGAATCGATATCAACGACTATGTCGAAAGATCAACATTTTGAAAAATCGTTTACGACGGATTCTGAGTCTGGAATAACCATTAGCTCTGAAAATACTCTGACAGAGCAAAGGGCAAATGAGGGAAAACAAGCGTGAAAAACATATTCAACATGAGACGTTTTGTGAACTTATTGAACAGTAGTCGATGTGCTTGTGCTACCTCAGATATACAGGAATAGAAGTGCTTTCAAATCCTTATCGTCTAGTCTACATTGCTGGGCTGACTTTCCTTGTAATTTCGGGATTCGGCTATTATTCTGTTGAATACATATACAAATTTTGTACATGTGCATGAAACTATAAAACTTTTAACAAGTGTTTTCGTCCTCCTGAATAATATGGTATTAGCCCATTACTGGTCCAACTTTCAACAGAAATCCCAATAATAATTTCCTATTCACTGCGAAGGAATAATTAACGATACCCGCCTATTGTTTGGTTGCTTATTTGTCGTCATAAAAAATATCTTAAAATCTCAATTGTTCTAGTCAATGACTTTCCTCCTGTGTTCTGCGGTACAATATTGAATATCATATGTATGCATGCATCTTTGAACAAATAAAACATTATGTTGAGTCACACTTCCACATGATCGCCTTATCGTGCATTAGAATAACTATATATACAGCTTAAAACACTTAATAATACCGTTTTACTAACGAATGGATTATGTATTCTGTGTACTTAAGCGTTAATCTCATATAAAACTTTCCAGGCTCTTGAAAGAAATCATGCAACATATTCCTTCTTAGTCCATACGAAAACGTAGCGATGATTTTTTGTTTCAAATCAATAAGGGTCCACTAATATCAATGAATACTCTCTCTTCAAATCAAAGTATACAATATAAGGAGTCGTAATTTTGTTCAGCCTTGTATTATATACATGCTGCATACTTGCATCACGCCTACAATTTACGGTATAGCTAGGGTCGAAAAACCCGTAGTCAACAAAGTTTCGTCTTGAAAGCAGGAGTGACTCTTTGTACAAACGTCTCATTCATTCACTGACACTCACATCCAGAGGCACTGAGGCAGTCAAAAACTATTCATTACGAAAAGTGGACTGTTTAATTTACCAGATTTAAGCTGTATGTGCACTAGGAATATTATTCCTTCTCGGTACCGGAATGAAGTCAGTATTCAGTATTGTGTGTTGCTGTGAGTGAATAAGAGGGGTTTGTCTGACATTGTCACAAATGCTTGCACGTGTGTCCTAATAATTGAATGTTCAATTTAGCCAATTAAGTCTTTGATTGGCTTAATTGGAAAAGTACATATTCTACGATAAGGCAATGAATGAGGCTCTATACGTACCCACTGCTTCGAACGTTTGTAAAAACGACCTAACATGAATATATCTCACCAGGAATTTGAACCAAGAAGGAAAAGTTTTACTCATTATAAAACGGGAAAGATGAAGTGAAACATCAGTTTCGTTTAAAGTTAGTTAAGCAGTGGCCATAAAAATATAAGTATTTGTGTATGATCGATACACTTGCAAAAAAATAAAAAAGCAAGGAAGTTTTTGCGTAATTTCTAATACTGTAAAAGTTGAGTTGCAATTAAGTAACGTTTCGGGGCAACATGATACGCACAAAGCGAAAGGCTGAGGGTCTCACTAAAGTTGGAGGATGTTATCTAAACCAAGAAGACATATCCCATGATAATAACGCCAATATAACCCAGAAAGAAAGCAAGAGTAAAAAGCAGACCCAAGGGGGAAACAAGGCGGGTAGGGCACAAACATCTCCTAAGTCTGCAGAGGTGAAAGGGACCGCGAGTAGCAATCGGGAACGGGAGAAAACCCAAAGGTATTTTGAAAATTTGTAATAGCAATATGTTGAAAATGAATCACCGGGTGAAATAAAAGCTTAGTCATGAAGATGTTTGGAATTACAGTGTCAACACCGCATTCACAACTTTAAGAGGGTTAATACCTACGGAGCCTATCGACAGGAAGTTATCAAAAATCGAAACACTCAGACTTGCCTCATCGTATATTTCACATCTATCCTGCCACGTTCTTTTAGGTGCGTTAAAGTGCTTAACGTTTAATTAACCAAAAATTAGATTTCTGGATATTTCATTTTCATAGATTTCTTAATTTTTTTTACCTCAGAACCTCCCAGTGATTATAATACAGACTCTGCCACAAACCCGGAGACAACCCCATCTCCTCCAACAAACAAAATTTGCACATTTTGCCTATCTGACTCCAAGAAAATGGTAAAAACAGGATTTTGCAGAAACTATGCACAACCCATACAATTACCAGTATAAATTACTTATCTTCACCTTGTCTCTTTTTCAACAGATAAGATGCCCAGCAAACTCACAGCCAATTATACCAGCACCTCTTCCACCCCCTGTGGCCTCCACTAATTGGTACTATCTTCCCGAGCATCAAACCACGTTATGTGGCCTTCAGCAACATGAAATTCCAAGAAATGAGTATAATATAGGAGTCAACAGTTATTATTGAAAGTTTTTCTCCTTTTTATCGAACTGGTGACATTGTTTCCTCATTTACAATTCATGCTAGACTCAACAATTAAAAGTTTTTCTTTTTTCGTAAGTTCAGCTTCGAAAAAAATATGGTCTTTATGTATATAACCAATTTACAAAACTGCGATAAAATTATCTTATCAAGAAAAAGTAAAATAAAAGGTGAAATTCCAAATATTTAAAGATTTACAAAAACCAATTTTATGCGTCATGCGTTGTATGCACCTTCCTTTTTACCAAACAGTAACAATCACGCCATAAATGTGTTTTTATGGAATGAGCCATGAGCCTCGTTTTGCTTTCTGCTGATGCACAAAAGTGCGCTATACTCACACCCAAAGTCTCACGTTACCCCAAAAACAGGGGAGCCGCTAAGGTATCCAAACGCGGTGGGACGGTAACGGTCGAACTTTCCGTCAAAATGTAAACAGCTAAAAAATCAGAGCTGGCTCCAGAGAGAAGCAAAACAGAAACAGAAGCACCTGCACTCCGAGCAGCAGAACAGCCAAAGAAACAAGTTTTTGAGTGATTGAAGTTGAATTGGCGGAGCAATCACTTTTGTCAAGACAAAAGACTTGCAAAAATCAAGGAAGGATATCTCGGACAGATAAAGTATTACTGCAGATATATTTTATGTGTTTTTTGAGTTTATGTGTTATGCTTTAGGTGACTTGTTTTGGGTTTCAAAACCACAGGCAACTTGTTCCACACTGAAAGTACCAATAGTGAAGGAAGCGATGAAGTGATTTTGTTGGAGTAAACAAACTATTCTGAACTGATAAACTCTTAGGATGAAGTTATGTATGAGCTTGTGAAAATAATTGCGGAAGTTGGGATTTGCTGGGGATAAAAAGTTTTAAGGTAGAAGTGGAAACTCTGTATCCGGTCTGAGAAGATGATGCGTTCAGGAGGAAGATCAAGCAGCCTCCGGGAACCATATAGGGCTACAAAGCTGGTAAACATTTACTTTATCATGGTGAAGCATGGATGTGTGTTCAACTAGCAGTTTTGATGAGATTTAAATTTTGTTGATGAAAATAGTGGCTGGAAGCAGTCGCAATTTTTCGAACTGGTGTTCCATTAGGAAAGCATCGAAGCTATTGGAAGTCTTACGATGATTGTTTTGTGGCGCAAGACGCAGTCGGCTGGTTCCACAAGCAGCTTCAGGAGCGCTTCGAGCGGAACATCTCCAGGAAACAATCGCTACAGCTTTTGCAAAAGTTTTACAAGTCAGGAATTTTCGTTCCGGTCTCGACTCGGGCTTCATATGCAGAGGATACGATGAAAATGTCGCCCATCATTAAGGAAGCCGATTTTAAAGATAATGGATCCTTGTATAGGTGTGGCATACTTGTGATAGCTAGATTTGTCGATTCTTTAACGCTTACGTTGACAAACTTTCGACTAATTACTATTATGTAGGCTCTCTGGTTATACATCTGAAAATAATGTGACAAGCAAGAGTTCTAAGACGTTGAGGAAGTCTCCCTCTAAATCTCGACTCTCTCAGCCAAAGATTGAAACCTCAACAACGACTCTGAAGTACAATGTTGTTATCAACCCTCTCTCATTGGAACAGATTCATCTGATTTGGAGGGATGTGTTCATACACAGGTGAGAGCCATAAGCGAATTTTCGAAGACTAATGAGTAATTAACCAATTATAAATGTTATAGGCATTTATCGATTGAATTTTGTATCTAGATTTGTGCAAATAGTTGGATGTGAGGCTTTTCAAGCATTTACCGCTGTTGATATCAAAGGCGAACACATTCGCCACAATCTCACTAGAACTGAAGGAAATGGTTTCGTCATCGTGCCTGAGCCAAGTGGAAACGTTCCAGTATGGCTTGTCAGTGCCATGAAAACTTTGGCAAATTGTAATGTTACATTTGATTCGATAATAATTTCATCATCGATGACAATTAATTTGAGGGAACTTGTTGTATTCTTAGGGCCCAGTGGACGCAGTAATGACGCTCCTCTTTGTCATGTGAACTATCCCGGTTTTGAGAATGATGTTTTCAAGCTAATCACGGATTACTTTGGATCATACTCGGGAACACCACTGCTTACGTACGAGCTGTATGACGCTTTCATAACAACCTTCATCCGAGCAGAACTCTTTGACTTCAACGCACGTCTTTATTCATCCAAAACCACTTCGGTATCTCGTTCAAGATTATGTCATCAGTTGAATTTACCATTTACAACTGGAGTTATCAGTAGAACCCCGCAAGCGGCAAGTGTAACATCCGAGGAACAGTATCCGTTCAATGCCTCTGACTCCGTTGAAAATCTCATCATGGATATCCTGACACCTTCCACCTTACGTGAGGTTGCTCGACGTGGGAGAGGAATCGCAAGTAGGATCCAACCAAAGAGGATCATTCCTATGACTTCTACCTTAGCAGAAGGGGAGAACAATGTTTCGCTGAATCCCATGGAAGATTCCGTTGTTAAAGCTGTGCCCGAACCAATGTCGGCGAAATCTTTCAACGCAGAGAAATATAAGAATCCTTTCTTCTTTGAAACAGCATTCACTGGAGGGAATAGCCCAGTTACACGTGTGGTTTCTGAAACTGAGCTGAAAAGTACTTTCTGTACACTCCCTAGGAAGGCCCCAACTGTGCAAGTCGGACCAATGACCACTCCGCCCCGTTTTGTGTATGAGAACCCAAATCTGGAGCTGTCCGCTTCGGACATGATTCATCACCCAAAATACTCAAGGATTTTGAAATCAGACATTGGACGTGGAAACCAAACGCCAACAAATTTTTCGTTTTACAACTACTCCAACCCATCCGATTCGTTTGGATCAAATGAAAACAGTTTCTGTCGGACATTGCCCAACCGCAGCCATTCATCTGTCAATTTGAGTGACGCTGCTCGTGATCGTAGTCCTTATGTGCCTGGAATGGGGAGATTTCCTGGGAGGAATCCCCAAGGTATTGCTGCTGAATACGCGAATTCACCAAGTAAGAGTGCACGAAGAACATTGGATTATTATTATGGGGCTGATGCGTGTGTACCGGGTAAAATGTGTTTTGTTTGTTACCTCTGTTTTGGTAGTTTTTCAGTTTCTCCTTCTGCATGTTTACAATGTTTGAAATAATTGTTGTCTTAATCCGTGACTTGTTTTGTATTGATATTATTTTTATGTTGGGAAACTTGTGAGGAATGCCTGTCTAATCGTGTGTTTTATGTTACCCATCTTTTTGAACGTAACTAAATTTCCTGAATTGAAAACTTTTGCAGGTTTAATGACGCCTGAGGGTAAACGAATGGCAGTCGCCGCGTTTCGTTTGTTGACATTATTGTTGCCACCTTCACTGCGAAAGCATTTACAAGTTTTACTTCGATTTATGTCGAAGACGGCGAAAAATGAGAAGCTGATGTTGGATGTTGCAATATCTACACGAGCTCTGGTATGTTTTATGCATGTATTATGGTTTGGAAAAGTGAAGTTGCAAAATCAGGGTCTCAAATGATACTTAACTTTAATATGAATTTTTTGTAGATTATTAACACTTTCTTCAAGACAATCCTAAATTCACTGGATCCTGCTGAATTCGACGAGTTACTCGCTCTTCGTATTGTAACTTTTATGGTTGACAACGATTCGGAAATATTTTCTATCGGAGATGAGGATGAGCTCATTTGTCAAGTAGAGGAAATTATTTCAGAAGAGCAGGTTACTAAAGTAAGTCAAAAGCCAAAAGCCAACGTGCTAAAGTAAACGTAAGTTATTTGCATGTAGAAGTGTTATCTGATACAAATAATTTTAGGTGCCCATCAAGGAACCGACGCCACCTCCTGCACCTCCCGTGATAGAGTTGCCACAGCCAGTGCCGAGTGTTTCTACGTCGTCGTTGAAGCAAAAGAAAGCCAAGTCAAAATCCAAATTGAAGGGACTTGGATACGAGAATAAAGAAAATGAAAACGTCCAACTGCAATATTGTAGTCGGATTAGTATGGATGAATACGACGATCAACGCTTATTAGGAGGGGGTGGAACATCTCAATCTCTTCGAAGCCTGCTTGAATTTTACATAAATGACACGAAAATTGATGATGATTTTCGAAGGAAGAAACTTCAACAGGTAATGCTATCATCACTGAATAATTACAACTGTAAGATTTTTGAAGCTAATTAAATATTTTTATTGGTTTCTACCTGCGAGCAGTTCAAGAAGGAATACCCGCACATTTTCTACGAGAAGTATTGCGATGCTGACCTCGAATTTTTGAACGCAT
Source organism: Akabosia matsudoensis (assembly GCA_019593645.1). NCBI lineage: Eukaryota > Metazoa > Arthropoda > Collembola > Entomobryomorpha > Paronellidae > Akabosia > Akabosia matsudoensis. The sequence goes on along the minus strand of VICI01000090.1, from coordinate 11,750 downwards.
CGATCAAGGAGGAAAAACGAAAGGAGAGAAAGCCCTTTTCGGCTCTGTTGAAAACATTTCAGCGAAAGTAGACCAGCAATAATCTCGATCTCTTTTCATTTAATAATTTGCCAAACGCTTACATTTGTAGATTAAGTTAAACCTATATTCATGTTATTGTCGAGAGTTAATTTTTGTGAGGCATCTAGAGATATTGAAGTATTGTAATCACAGAAGACAATCAATCAATTCAATCATTTTTCTAACTTAATATATTTTAATGTACTGTTACAATATTATCAAACTCATTACAGACTTATTGACTGTCATTACATGTTAGTGTCATATTATACAACTGTCCAAATAAATACCACAACTGGAAATAAACCAAGGACTTTTTTGTAGACCAAGTGGTCCGCCCACTTACGAAAATCCTGGCCGCCTACATAAGTATAAACGACACGATAGTATGCGCTTGATAGTTTTCCAGGAATCCATTTGGAATTCACTTAGAATCGATATTGGCCGTAAGAAGTACTAGTATTCTAGAAACAGTGCTTCCTCATCCTTGAGTACGATATATTTTTTAAATAGTCGCAATCGAAGATATCAAAGCTATTCAACCTTTATGTACCTACATTCCTTCCCTTGAGAATTCTTCATAATTTTTGCAAATCTGAAAGGCTGAAAGCTTTGTTCATTGTCGTCTTCGTGAACGGGCTTTCCTGAAATTACGTCTAATTGAAAAGTTACATACTTGGGCATTGGGCACACCACACGTGTTTCATGTTTGGTATTCTAACATATTTCGCATGAACTTTATTACCTGCGCATCTATGAGTAAAGTTGTTCTCTAAACCTCGGCATTTGGAAATCTAGATTTCAGGATGCAGAGTTCCAAATGGAAAAGCCTTCCTAAAGGGTACATAGAACAGCCATTTCCCAGCGTTATACTTTCCCACGTCTCTTTGTCTGTGCAAACTGCATGCAGTGCGTTAAGAGAATTTCACTGGAAAGCATCATTGCCACAAGATGACACAGTTGGGAATAAATTTCCATTAAACCTTTGTCTATGTGACCGTCTGCCTGAGAGGAAGCGTAGCAAGGAAAGTGTTTCCTTATTGCAATGGTTGTATGGTAATAATATAGAATAAAACCACTCTAGGTTTACTCACGGCAATTAATATTAACGCTATTGCTCAGTTGCTACTACATGCTTTTGAGAACCTTCCCTTCAGTTTGTATGCAAAAGAAGTGGCATAATTCTAATTTAGCTTCTAGAATTTCTCGCTAATCCCCACGATAAGGATAAGATTTACATTTCCGCGGCAAAAGATAATGGATACGTTTCGGTCGTTTGGGATGCTAAACATGTTACATAAAATATGTGAACGGGAAAGTGAAACTTCACACTTGTTTCCTCGCGTCACACTCTTGCGCTGCTACCCGAACAACATGAAACTTACGGGCTGATTGTGGGTTGGTCTTTTCACACGGCTGATTTCTTGCTAAAAGTACAACAATGGAACACCCCAGACTGCTTGGCGACGTTTTCCTGGGAAATAGTGGCAGCAGGCAGGAAGTTAGTTTTGTGCTAGCAATCTGGATGCAAATATACAAGCGGCGAAGAAAAATGTTACAACGTGAGTGGAATATAGGTGCATATGCACGACAACACTTCTAGAGTTATTTTTTACTTTGAAACTTGTTTGAACCATTTCCTTCTTAGTTCATATTTGTACAAAAGAAATTATACAGAAAAAGTATGTATGCACATAGGGAGACCAATACGTTCTGCTCAAAAAGGCGATTTTCTTGGGTAATATCAATGTATTATGTATATCTTTATCGAGCTAAAATATAGAGTGTAAATAAGTTTAGTGAAGGAATGGGTTGCACATGGCCAATTTCCCAACGAATTTCCATCTCGGTCTGCTACCCTTTGTGTTATTATTAAAATCATACAGTTGATTTATACTTGAAGCTCATTGAATCCGCAGTGAACATGTAAGAGGGACAATACACGGCCACGACACGATGCTTGTGTTCTGCGCATACGGTTCAGGCACAGGCTATGTTTTGGTATAAGAAAGTATGAAATAGTTTGATTTGGAATCGTTTCGCGGAAGCGTGACCACCCATGTTCTTGCAAATAAACTGACTCTGACACTTAAGAAAGGTTTCTTCATAATTTAGTAGAATAACTGTCATTCTAGTGTTCTTCTCACTCTGGTTCTGCCGTGTTCAGGATTCAGGACAACGTTGGAAACCTGTACGTCATACCCTTTACTTTGATTATTGCCAGCGTTTGTTAGGTATGTGAGAGGATTTTGAAAATGAAACTTACACACATGTTATTCAGGCTATCCAGTATAAAACTGAATATCCATTATGTTTTGAACTAACGAGGGATGACACGCGATGCAGTGCTAAAGTTTTCTCTTGCAGAAGTTTTTTTTATTCATGACATTTCTTTTCTGTATGTAAAAAATGTTCGTGTTTCTTCACTTTCTTGAATATAAAGGATAGAACGGGAAAATGAAAAATGAAATTTTCTCGGTGGTACCCAACAAATTCATAAAGGTTCGCTTTAGGTTTGCAGAAATCCAAAGTAATGATCGTATCGTGTTACAAAATGTTTTTTGAAATAAATTACATTCTATTCAGTACAGAAACCGTAAGATCGAAGGCTGTCAAAATACATTTGCTCTTATTGGCAAGTAATAAATCACATTTCAGCGAATTGCTTAAACTTGCGAGTATATTTTGTCATGTCCAGAAACTGCGAAAAATGTATAGAGATGCAAATATGGAACAAAGTAAAAGGAAGCTCCATCAATCTTCAGCCCCTTCTTTACAACTTAAATGATATCCTTTATGCAAACTACTACATCACTCTAATTCCGCTAGCTCTCCATACTTCTGTAGAAGTATCTGATGCAGAGAAAAGGAAAGGAACAACTTCAAGAATTGAACATGTCTTGAATTCCCTATCTGACATTATGATTTAATTTCCTGGAAGATGAATATTTTTTCACTTCTCGCAATATTTTTAAAACCACAGTTAATAACTATCCGAATTCCTAGAGTGTCCTCACTTTGGCTCGAAAGGCAATGAATCCTCTACAGCCTTTTTACTAGTCTCTTTAGTATGTGGTACGTATGTGTCATGTGTGTTAAATTGGGTACGTTTTCGAGTTGTTGAAAGCACATGTAATGCAACGTAAAGAGACATTTCTAAGAAGCGTTTTAAGGTCAGATAAATCAAACGTAGTATCAGTTACGCTTAGAATATTTTTTGCAGATGTAAGCCAATTATAATAGCTTATATCTTCCATTTTTATTTGTTTTTAGAAGCAAGCCAGTTCCAAGAAATTCAATTTGGAGATGTGCTTTAGCACTTAAACTATCTAATTATAGACACAAGGAGATCTAGAAACCTTCATGGCAATCTGTAGCGACGAATTTAGAGCTCCGAGAATTGTATAAATGTATTAGCTGAGCACACCATACAAGCGCCAGCGACTTTTCGGCCATTCGCCCGGAACTAGTTTTTTCACTTAGCTTTCGGTAGGTTAGAGTATGCACGCTAGTCGCTAATTTATTTTTGCGTTGCGAACTTCTATAAGTGATCTTAATCACCGTACTTATATGATAGACAAAACATAAATTACCCGGCTACATCCTTCCAAGCCTTTTTATGTTGACGTCTTAATGGTTATTTGATTACGCAAGTTACCTTGCAAGATCGTTCTACTGCAGCTACGCTACTTTATATTAAATTCTGTAGCATCTTGAACTTTCCGTACTTTTGTGGGTCTAAGGTCCTAATTTAGTGGGAGCACAGAAATAGAGGTCCCAGTGGAAAAAGCATTACTCAGAATTCAAGTATCTTACGTCATCACTCCGTTGGAGTTTGGAGTTCCATGAAATCTGCCATCAACTCTGCTCCCCTCTCATTAAACTCCCTTATATGCACTCCTAACTACTGCCACGCTGTCTCGAACAAACAAATTTTGTGGTCATGTGCTCTCAAATGTATTTTTACTTGCTAATGCTACCATTGTATACCCGCAGCTCTTCTTAGGTACTACAGAATGAGTAATGATTCTGAAAAAAAAATCTATTTCCCCACCTCCTGGAATTTCCTCTGACAGCTTGTTAATGTTGTGTTTTTAGTATTACTTTTCGGCGAATTAATGGTGGGTAAATATGTTTTCTAGGCTGCATAAGCTACACCACACAAAATTCTCTTTTATTCTTTTCATCGTTGGCTTTTATGAAATTTACCCGTTTGCAAAAGAGTTTAGGGTACGCTTACAATTAAGGGATTCGCTTCAGATGGCAAGCGAAATATACTTTTTTACAAATACTTAGTAACCCTGAAGGTATAGATATGATGAGATTGTCATTCTGTGCTATTTAATTACTCGTACGAGAACTACAACAAAGCCTGCTCAGTTTTATCATGTACTGAATTACTAAAACTGGAAATATGTCCTATTTACATTTACTATTATCATTGTAACGGGTATTTCGTTGTGTCTTTCTCGGATAATTACCTTATAATGAAAATGTAGATAAACAAATGAAGACACGAAAATGAAATGCAGTCTAAAAAGGACTAACCACTTGCCGTGGAGCTTCTTTCCCTCCTAACCCACGATGGTTGAAGCTAGTATAAGTATAAAACAGAATATGAAGCGTCTGTGTCGAATGTCGCCACGGCCAATTTAGTTATTCATCACATGACTTAGGGTACAAAGCTGTAGTGTTCCACTGTCTTCTGTCTTAGAATAGCAGGATGATGATTAAGCTTTTTTCAGTGAGACAGACTGACTCTCTAAGAAAAACATTTCTGGGAAGACGTGACTCTGAGGTGGTGTCGAAACCCGATTCTTCTCTCGTTCGTAAGTTTTCTACCGGTTTTGCCATCAATCCTTGAGCATCCCGCACGGTTTCTCGTACATCACTATTTGACGCTTCCATAACTAGAGCACTCAGTACTCACTCACTTTCTCACTCTCTTGATTTCCTTGAGGACCACGAGAGACCGAACCGACAACGTCATAAAAATCTATTTGATTCAGATTTATCATGAGAGAAGCCTAGTCATATAGAGACGCAATAGGAAACTGTGTTCTACTACATTGCGTTGAATGTTTTCGCACTGTCTTATCACTGCATTCCGAATGTACATTTACTCCTCAATGACTCTCTAGTGCTTTTACTGCTTTCTCCTGTGGCGTTACTTGAGAATTCCGGTGTTAGTTCAACATCTCGATATCTTTTTTTTTCGTTCTCTACCGCTTCCCAGCCTTGAATGCTTCATCTAATAATGCCCGCTTAAATTCCAAGAAATTTGAGTCGATAATACACATTCGTACCGCACACCCTTTTACTCTCCTCTTCCACTTTCTCTTTTTCATTTTGCTTGCGCACAATTTGCTCCTTGCGAACTGCAAGATAACAGAGTTCCCTGACAAAATTGAATTTTGCTTGAGCACCAACTATAAATCAAGATTCCATGCATTCTTCCTTCTATTCGGCCTTATAAAACGTTATTACGTACGTTGTATGTAGCTAACAAAGGGATTGTAAAGGAAGCAGGAAGAAGAGAATATCATTGGAGAGAGCGCTAAGAGTAGAAAGCAAGATTCTATTTTAAAACAAATTTAATACTTTTTCGAAGATGAGAATGTTTGTGCATGATACTGAATCAGGCAGTAAGTGCGAAGGGGAAGATGGAAGAGTGTTTTATGTAATGGATTGTACATTATAAGACGTATGTGAGAAAACTCAAGGTGTCTGACAGAAAGGAAGTGTTTACACGCGTCCCATAAACATAAATGTTCCTGCGAATAAGAAAATCCTTTTAGTGGACTTTTTTTCACTTATTCATGTCGCTCAGTGGTTCTTTGGGTACTTGAGTTTGGCGAATGATTAAAGAGACCGTGTCGGATGTTAAAAGGTGTAAATTGACAGTGTTTCGCATTCCTGTTCTGCGGAGAAAAATAAATCTTACAAGTGCTGCTGAGATTTTTCTTTCTGAACTACTTTCGGTTTTCATTTTAGAAACTGCTCACCACAAGTATAATTCTTTTGAAAGAGCTACTAGTTTTAGCAGCAGTATAAAGTATGAGTCGGTCACAGATTTGAGCCTCTTGTACTTGCTAACTTTTAAATTAAAATGAAGATGGAGATGGGCTTGTGAAATTGCTTTTTAGAGATTTGAGATTTTCCTTCCTATACAATACCGCCTTGAGCAGTGATTTTCCTGGAAAACGTCAAAGTTCTCTTGAGCACGTAAACGCTAATGTGTTGGAATTTTGGCAACTAAAAAGCTCTCATGACAAAACTTTTTATCCCAGGTCAGATAGAGGTAATTCAAAAACAAAAGGACACAGGCAATTTGCAAGGGAAAGCAGATACATTGACGTGTAGGGAAATAGGGAAAGTTGGTAAGTGTGAATGTATACTCCTTCTCTTGCGTCCTTGGCTCTTGAAACATCATAAAAGAGTTTTGGAAACTGGTTTGACGATGAACAAATCAACGTAAAAAATTGACAAGCAAAAGAAGAGATTTATTGATCTTTCAAGCCATAAAATTTAGCCATTACCTAGAAATCCCATTTTGACATGACGTGTTGTACGTGTAGTCCAATAGCCCTCCACCATATTAGATTGGTGGTGTCCTGGGTAGTGAAGTATTTAATTATATTAGGCGATTGGCAATTAATTAGATTAGCAAGGCCATTCTTGAAACTTTTAAAGCAAAAAAATCGGACTTTGTCCTACATAATTTGTCCAAGCACCAGGAATAGGCACATACGATTCCGAAACTCTTTTTGGAAAAATGAATTGAGGGCTAATATGCTCTTGAATTTGTGCAGTTTTTTTGCAAATAATAGACCCTATGTCTGTTTAGTTTTAAAAGCATGATCTTCATTTTTGTAATTCCTATCTTCATAATTCAAAGAAGCAAAACAATCTACTTACTTACTTACTTATCTGTTAGTTGAGTTCGTGTTCCTTTCGCTTTCCCAGAAGTGAATCCCATTTCAATTCTAAAAATAAGTTCTTCGTAGAGATCCTCAGCCTCGAGCTGCCAGCATAGTTGTGAGTAGCATTTTGTAATCTTTGCATCCAGTTTTTAATGAAATAATGAATAAAAGACACGAACTGTTTGGCCTTGGTGGAGAATGGAATCTATTTCGTGTATCATGTTCTAAGTTGAATAGCGCTGTATTACACTATATGGGTTTACTCGGACTACTGATGCAATTCTGTATCCAAATCTACTCCAACTTTCAGGCTATCTGAAAATAAAAATACTTTATTTTGTTTTTTGTTTTTTGTCGAAAATTACATGTAATTCATGTTTAAGTTATTGTCCTTCCTTTCAATATAAAAACGTAAAAATCTGTTTTCTCCGCAATTGTTGACAACTTAAACTTTTCTTGGACCACATTGCTACAGAAAATGGTAAACCAATGCAAATATTAATGAGTCATATAATCCTTCGCAATTGTTGTGCAACATGATGCGCAATAACAACACTCTACAACTTTCCCAGTACTCTCTTGGACTGCTAGATACACCGACGGGGAAATAAAATCGACGATATGCAGAGTGACAAGCAAGAGTACAGCTCAAATCTCACCTTATTCATAACTGAACTAATATCCATGAAAGATTAGTGTCAGCGTAAATCAAAATAGTTCTTGGAACATCTAAAAAGTGATTTCAAATGAAAGAAATTGACTACTTTGAATACTTAATAATATATGGCAATGATTGTGACTTTTTATTCTATTCACATGTAGACATGCTCGTATTGAGAATCACGTGTTGATATTACGTAAGCGTATTTTGTACTTGTAGCGTAAAGCGGTGGTAGTCTCCAGAGTACACTTTGACGGTGATTATTCAAAGTGTTGTTTTTTATATTAAAATCAGGTTATTAACACTAGCATTATGGCTTTCTCTTCTTATTTGTGCCTGGCAGCTTCCATGTAGCCAACAGGAACGTTTAAATTAGTCTCTATGAACATACAACATAACATTTTAATTGCCATCCCATAAATTTATGTGCTTAAACTACTTTAGCAAAGATCACGTGTGGCTGACACTATATTACAGGTTATATTACGGTGGGGCCCGCTTTGTTGGCAGGTAGCAATTATGCCGTCTATCTACATCCTGCACCAAATTCCCAGCAAGCACACCGGTTGTATGTTCTTTAATTTTATTTTTATGTTATTTTTCCCCAAACGAACCAATGAGCATGGCATAGGCGACTAGTCTCTCATAGCTTGACTTCGCCTATAACGTGTAAGGCTTCGCTGAATTTTAGTATTATACTGCACCATACCTTTCCAAAATTGTCTCCGAAACAAATACTACTTCAAAGTTTGTGAATAGCAAAGTTCATTTCTGCAAAGTTATAACTCTTCCGGTTCTTCAATGAGAAGCAGTTTTCCCCAAATCACAATTTTATAAGCATGAATAGGGTGGAATAAGGTCATGCGACTTAGCGTGTCCAAAACAATCTGCTAAATGCACTCATGCATACGCAATTATTCTTTAAAATTAGTATGGTAGTTTAATGTAGTAGAGTTGCAGATTTAAGTCGAGATTTTAAATATAAAACTAAAGAGAGAGAGAGAGAAACTGAGAAAGATAAACATGATGCTTCCAAATGTATCAGGAATTTTTGTTCCCAGCTTATTTATATGTATTTCCCTACCCATGGGCTATCTTTTTCTCGAGTTTGTTTGCTTGTGAATCAGCAGTTTATCGAAATGAAAATATTTTTGAAACTTTTACGTACCAAGGACTGTAAACCTTGAGTATAGACAGTAAGATGTTCATACCATTACAGTTTTTCGTATTATGCGCAGAATATGCAGGTCCTATTAGCGCAACTAAATATGTAGTGCTTTAATCTGCACACTTGTTATTTGCACAAGGATTGTACTAACTTAGCCTACTAGATTTTGCATCAACAATTGAAATGGAATTAATAAATTTCCAGTTAAGGAATTATAATCCGTAATATTCGAATTTTTCCATAACTTTCAATAAGAAAAATCTTTCATGTTCAGAAGACTGTGTTAAATAATTTGAACATGCTACCAAAGGTCAGCTTTATTGTCTTCTAGTATTGAAATAGCTGACAGTTAAAACATAATAATCATTGTGGTAACGGTAACTTTTAACGTAACTAGAAACACCTAGGGTATTCGCTGTGGTTTCACTAAATAGCCAATCATCGCATGCGATCTACTGACAAGCGTTCTCTATGCTATGATCATAATTTTGGTTAGTACGTATAGGTAATGCCAAAGAGTATTGTATTATGATTCGTCTCGTAATAGTAAGGAGCAAATTTCTCTCCCATAAAATCCTGAGTGGGAAAATGAGTCACTGCACAACCGCGTCATCCCTTAGCCCAGAACAAGTGGGTAGATAAAAAAATATAATCACTTCCTAAGAATTGTACCTTGAATTCGGCAACGAATAAGTTATCATTGTCTACCAACCAATCCCATTCTCTTTCATGTGCGTCAGAGACTTTAGTCATTTTAATTTTCTTACCCAAACTTCTATTTAGCTATGCAAAATATGGCTGATATAACTACATCCGTCGTTTGATCTTCGGTGGATTTCCACTTTGTTTGAAAAAGTGATGCATAAACGTTAACATCTGGCCTATCGCAGATAGTAAAATGAAGGCTCTAACAAAGAGAAACACGCAATTTCGAAGTAACCCGTTTCTACGAACCCTTAACTTTCCTGAGCCTTTAGTTTCCTTCTCCGTATCCCCTGCTTTCTTTCCGTCGAACAAGCAAAGGAAGAGGATAAGCAAGAATGGCGATTCTCATAAAACTTCGACCTGCAAAGGCAAGCAGTTCTACGAAGCAAGCTATAGGCAACCCTCGAGTGATTTTATGATTCAAGGGGCTTGTATTATCGACATATGCTAACTTTTCATAGTCTCGGCTGGTTGAGTTTTCTCTTTAAAATGTTAACTCTTTCGGTTACCAACATCAATTCGCAAAATTTTAAAGTAGACAAACAGCGCTTTCGAAAAAGCCATATCATTATCTGGTCACAGCTTTATTCCTCTGCTGTAATTATCAACAGCCTGTGGGAATAACTAGGAATTTTGACTGAATGATAACCAAAGGCTTACTTAAATATCTTCTCTTAGCATGCGAATAGGAAAGGAAGGAAACTATCTATTAAGCTTATTGTTGCGATTCCCAGTGTTATGAGCAGCTCTATCATTGTTTCATACGCAACATTTCTATGTGCTTGCCGAACATGCACTGAATTTCATTGGAAGTTGGAACACAATCTGCTACTTCTCACCAGCTCCAAATTCGCTTTGAAGTTTCACTAATAAGTGGTTCAACGGTTCCGTGTGGGACTCCGAGCTGATTCTTGTGAAACCTTTGTCCAGCCATCATACAATTTTACTTCTTTGGAAATCAGTTCCTCGCATGTGGGCCACAATCATCATGAGAGAATATAATAAGGAATTGGCAAAACAAGTAGGACCTAACATCCATCAACGCCATGTCGTATTACATGTCCTATACCTCTACAAAGTCGACAAATATATTCCGTAAATACTCCTATTATAGCCCTGCTGTAATTGGGACAAATAAGGCTGCCCCAGGACACAATGGGAGGCCGGCTATAGTTAGAGGCTAGCTACAATGGGTTGAAAATGTTTATTAGGTTCACAAAATTGGTTTGCAGAGTCAGCAAATTTTGGTTAAAATCTTAATCATGCCATCAGAAAACATTATTTTACCAAAAGAAATCCGTTCTCTAATAGTAAGATCCATTGCTATTTTTGAAGCTGAACCTCATTTCACTACTCGAACTGGTGAGTTTGATTACCAATTCCTCAAAATGGGGTTTCATTTTGGACCCGGCTATAATAGGAGGCCGGCTGTAATGGGCAAAGTCTCGACTAGACCAAACCCGCGGCTAAGGGGTACTTACGATTGTTATTGTCTGCTACCAAGCTATTCTTTTACTTTATCTCTTTTTCCATTCATCCAAATGAGTTTTATAAGCTAAAGCTCAAAAAGTGACATTTTAACTTGTCGCAACTTTCCCCATTCTTTTCCTAGCTCATCCGAGTTTCAAGTATCCCCCTCCGATGGGTTTTTCCACGTAAATCGTGGCTTAATGGTTGGGCGACTTTTCAACTTCCTCGAAATTAGGATTTGGGCATTGAGTAGTTAGTAGTTCAAACAAAACATTTTGCTGGTCTAGTGAGAAATTCAATACAAGGCAAGGTTTAAGCTATCTTTCAATTACACACCATATTACTCGTAAAATTGGGCCCAAAAACAATTTCTCGGTATTGCCATTATCATTCTGGTATTATGTATGTTCATACATGTGTGTTTGTCAAACACACAGGTAATTAAGTGTCTAGGCCTGTGACTATATCGAATTTTGTCAGTTAGAGCGGAAGCTTAGGGTGTAATAAGGTCCGGCAGATTTGGTCACGCAGAATTCCCCGAAGCCATAATAAGTATACTTTGTTGTACAAAGTTTGCATTCGGTGGAAGAGCTCTGTATCACGCTGTTCAAATTTATTTACTTGGTACTTTTGTTATCTTATCTTGTGCATGTAATGTGTCAAGCAAAGAATATTTATGTCTCTAGAAGGAAAACTTAACGTTAGCTACTGTGAGCAACCCATTTAAAAAAGTTGCACGAATGATGTACATGACGACGAAAAA
>VICI01000089.1:0-68663 GCA_019593645.1 Akabosia matsudoensis | reverse complement strand
AATTAGAGCAAAGTACTTTGGAACCAATAGATTCGCTGAAGATCAGAATGAGTTCCTAGCGAATTTGACTTTGATGATGTCAGATTCAGGATTTTTTGATCCTGTCCATCAATCCGCACTTTACCATGCCAAAAACCAGGCCCCTGTTTACCTCTATTATTATAATTACACGAGTAAAGGGTACCCAGGAGTTTACAGCGTTTATAGTGCAGTAAGTTTCAAAGAGTGGCTACCGCTTGGAATAAAAATGATTTGGAAGGAAATCTCCGACTGGTTCAAAGAGTTTGTCTTACAAACTTCAAGCACTCGTGCATATGGTAATCATATAGTTGACTAGACATAAGGTTTGAATATGTTGGTAATTAACTCGTTGAAATTTCCCATTAATTTTTCAGGAATTTCCCATGGAGAGGATACATTTCAACAATGGAATGTTTATGGCTTCACCAAATACTTTGCAAGTCCCGATGAGGAGTTTTCCAAAGTCTTTGTTAAAAATATCATTGATTTTGCCAACGGAAGGTACTCAAGAAGATACGTGCTAGTTGTAGACATTTTTTTCAACTAATACATGTCATTGCCTTTCCTTCAACAGTGAGCCACTCAAGTTTCGTAACCTGGAGTGGCCTCAGGCATACAAGCCATATACTCAAATTGATAAGTCTAGTACACCGCTTTATATGTTGATGGACAACAGTGAAACGCCAAGGGTCATTCCAGAACNGTTGATGGACAACAGTGAAACGCCAAGGGTCATTCCAGAACCTAACGCGATACGGATTAACTTTTGGAAGCAGCTGGCAGGGTGGGACACCTTGCGATATTAACAATTACAGACTCTAGTCAAGCTTGCTCATATTGTAAAAAACTGTGCACAATTCTTACTAGTAAATCAATATTTTTGATATGAAATAACATGTGCAATAGTGATATTCACAGGACACAGGATGTCATACAAGCAAGTTCACATCCCTGTACCATAACATCATCCGAATTATTGGCCGCTACAAAATTTGTGTTTCATGTTTACCTGCAATTTGGGTAGGGTAATTTTAGTACTAGCGTTTAGCCTTACAAGCGAGAACGCACCTTTACAATGTAAAAACATTGGAACGCGAGCCGTGAGCTTTTATCCTATCTTATCATGTGATTCAACTTATTCAACTTATGAAACCTGTTTGTAAATAAGAGACTGTTCCTTTATGGGAATAGGTTTTGTTTTGCGTATGCCGTATGTGAGTTCATATAAATACTGGGTGCCCACACATCATTTTGGCAGCAAATTGTCGATACGATCAGTTCGATTCAGCGAATGTTATGATTTACAGTTAATTTTAAGTAATTTTTCAAAGTACTCAAAATTCAACCTAAAAATGAAAGGACTGGTAAATAGTGTTGCTGTAGTGGGTCTTTGCGTCTTTACATTTGTTACGAGTCAAACTCAAATTCCTGGCCCCTGTCCAAACTACACTGTGGTACAAAATTTTACTGTAGAGCAGGTATGTTTATATTTACATTTGCTGTTCTGATTGATTTTAGCATTACACAGATTTGTGTAACAGTAACACTGCCGTAATTTTAACGCCTGCTTTCGGAACCGTTCTTAGTATTTTGGAAATTGGTATGCAATCGAGAAAACCTATGCGGCATTTTCTGCTAACCGAACTTGCTCGACCGCAAGCTACTCTGATTTCGGAAATGGAACAATACGAGTAATCAACAGTGCCGTTCGAGCAAAGTACGGAAATTTCTAAGAATACGTATATTCATACATTCAACATTGCGAAATTTATTTTGCGTGTATCAGCAACATTCTTCTTACTGATCTCTAGTGGGGAACGTGGGTCGATAGAGGGTTCCGCTAGATTCGCGGACCCGTCCAAGAAAGGAGCCAAGCTTTTGGTTAAATTTCCAGTAATGGGAAACAGGGAAGGTACCTACTGGGTTCTTGATACTGACTATACGAGCTACTCCATTGTTTGGAGTTGCAGACCGGCTCCGGATGGATTAAACAGCATGCGTACGGTTTAATTTGAATTAAAGACCACGTAAAAAGCCCCTTCCTTACTACATAAATGATTTTTTTCGCTTCTTCAGAAATTATGTGGTACTTATCAAGGACTCGCAAGGCCACAGATTACACTCGTGGATACGTGAGGGGATACTTGAAAGCTCTTGAATTTGATGCCACCTTACTCGAGGAAGCTGTCCAGGAAAATTGCCCGGACTCTGAGGGCAATCTGATTGTCTGAATAAACTTACTGTACGATTTGTATACATACTCTCAATTTTTGCCCCAAATAGACCCACTGAAAAAATGAAACATTTGCTTGCAGTAACAAAATCAACACTACACACCTGAGATTCCAGACTTGTTTTCTTCAATCCGCGAAATGATCTTGAATCCAGTACTTGTTAACTCTTCATAGTAAATAACTGTTGTGGGATTCTGTTAGAATACTTTCCAAATTGTAATTATGTATTGCAACCAATAACATGCTACATACCTAGCCAGATCACTGTTTTAAACTTTTTTATTGGAAAAATTTTGACATATCTGAGGTTATATTATCATAATTAGTCCACTATTGTTGCCTGTCGGGGGTTGGGACATTATGGGTAACATTGAGTCCTTGTGCTATCCATCAAGCCTTTTCGTACGAATAAAAACATGCAAACTAAATATTTGTTCAATTGGAAAGGACAGATTTTAGAGTTTAGCATTAGATTTAACCATCGTTGTCAAAGTATAAATTGAAACGGTTCACTGGTAGGAAGCATACAACAATCCAGATCGAGTTAGCCTTTAAAACTACAACTATTAGCCCAGTCAACGATTGAAACTCTTCGCGAAATATTTTTTGTCGCCAACATGAACCGTACACTTTTCTTGATTTTGGTTATCTCTCTTAGCCTGATTGCAGGTACTTCAGCGGCCGCTGTACAATCGGAGGCAGACCAAACTGCGAGTAAGTTATGTTAAATAATTGTTTTCGAGACTTATCATTACAGAATATATTCTAATTTTTCACAAACAACGCTCGTTCTTGTCCAGGATTCTTCTTCAACCTTTTCGGGGGAGATGGCCGTCCACCCTTATCCTACCCATTCTTCCCAATTAATCTTCCTGTACCTCAAACCGCAGCTACAACTGCAGCCTCAACTTCTTCGGGCAGCACGGATATGAGCAGCTCGACCGCGAACCCCGCCGCCGGGCGATAATCAGATTTTGTGATTGAATTTGGGGTTTAAAATATTTTGTTTTAGTATTTTTTTCAGTACAAACACAATGCCTCGTGCGTGTTTTTCTGCTCTTTTTACCTAAAATTTTCTGTAATTAATATTCTGGCCTGGCTAAATAAATACGTTTTCCATGATTCGAGAAAAAAATAGTTAAAGGTTATCTCTTTTTTTTTGTCTTTTACCGTCAAAAGAAGACTTATCAAGTACAATGTAGCAAGTTTTGATCTTCAAATCAACGCATCTTCACAATATGTAGCTTTAAAATCTCGCCAGGGTATGTTACAGATGACCATAACCTTTTTTCCATTAACGCGTTAAATAAACACCAAGTTTTAAAGACGTTAAAAAAGTAAATGTATTACCCTAATCAATATTGGATAGCATGCTGACAAGGAAACTCACTCAGTGGGTTATTCGATTTTGACCGGAAATGTGTGAATACATATGTTTTCGACTACGGAGAACAAGAGATGATAGGTCATCTTCCCTAGTGGGTGCCCAGTGCGAAATTATAGCCAACTTATTGTGCGCTACATGCACAGGCTACTATGCTCCCAAATGCTTCTGCGTCGCTACTATTTGCTTTTTGATGTATACTAAACAAATATTTAGTGTTCACACACTGTAAAACAAACAAATTAATGGTCAGGTGACATAAAGCATAGGTAACAGAACGTAGGCTACCGTGCTCGGTAGTCAATATTTACAGCCTAACTGGAAAAGTATTGTTAATTTTCTAGTTATTAATTTCGATACTCCTAATATTACCTCACGTCTCTTGAATAGGGTAACGAAATTTCAAATGTTTTTCTACTTCCTCGAAAGCATAGTTTTTAAGTTTTAAAGCAAACCCTGTAAAACCAGCAGTAGTTCACAATCATATGTATTCGGGCGTATAGTACCCTATGCATGTGAGCAATGCTATAACTCCGCACTGGGTGTCTACTAGGGGAAATGACCTATCCTATCTTGTTCTCCGTAGTCGAAACCATATGTATTCACACATTTCCGGTCAAAATCGAATAACCCACTGAATGAGTTTCCTTGTGAGTTTAATGTTCCCGTAATGCATCAGACTACTTTTGCGAGAAATTTAGTTTACAGTGCAGCATAAATAGACAGTTAATTAGTCCAGTTTTCTCATTGCGACTGTAGTAGGCACAACGCTGTCAATGTTTCTGAAATTAAAAATAGATAATAATAATCATAAAGTTGAAAGTGATAAAAATAATAAACTGTTCACATTTTTGCATATTGTAACTGCTTACTCTTTAATGTATTCTGAGATATCTTGTGTTGCTGTCACTAATCCACTTCTATGGGCAACTTGAAAAAGATGTAGCATATTTTTTGTAGTGCAAACACCAATTAGCTGTTTGTCAAGCAACTGCAGCAGATCAGTTAGTTCCCAACGAACGCTTATTTTTACAACCTCATCCATCACCTTGGATAGCTGTTCCTTATCTAGCTCGTCCGTATACATCCAATGGAGAACTACACTCATTGGCTTTCCGTCAACATTTGGCATTTTGATTAGTCCCGAAAATCCAGATTTTTTATTGACTTCTCTCTCGATGACTCCTCGGAAGTAAGGGCTCCTCGCAGCCAGGATGAACTTATGTGCAGGAAGAATAACACCATCTCGAGTTTCCAAAGAAACATCAGAGTAATTTTTCTCGCAGCCGTACATCGACTTTATGTCACGCACTAGTGGAGGCCCTTCTGAAATATTTCTTAAGCAGGCATCATTCTCATCTAGATCTTTATCGTCCATTACATCTGATCCTTGATATTTAAATACGGACACAGTTATTTTTAACTTGAGCTGATCAACCTCTGCCCATGAGGAATTTTGTCGGCCCTTTTCCCCGGAATCCTCATTCCAAACACTCATCAGCATAAACTCTTCTTTTACAATCACCTCCGATTCATTCTCGTCGCCAAGAGTTACTTGCGTTTTTACATCAATATCTTCCTCATCATCATCCTCATCAGTGTCTTCGTCCTCTTCGTCATCCTCTTCGTCTTCTTCCACCTCTACCACTTGGACCATTAAGTTCAGAGTCACTTTCTCAGTTTCTTCTGAACCTTCACATACTCCTACCCACAAAGAATACCACTTTTTCCATTGCCCGTTTCCAACTTGCCGCACAAAATCTTCCATTCGAAATCTAAGTTTTCTCATTCCCCCAGAGCCAGTTTCCACCTCTATTGTGCATGTCGCATTAGCTTTTAAAAATTGGTGGTACTCACTCCATCCTTTCAGCTGCCATACCACCGAGTTACTTTCTCCAACCTGCACCATCTGCTCCTTTGTCAAAAAACGATTTTATGTCATCCTCAACACAACTCAAAATATAAATAATATTTTTAAAAAGGACCTGTGATGTTGCTACACCATTCTCATTGTCTTCTGCTTGACCTGGTTCTGAATGGAGATCACTGACGCTCATTGCAGGAATCCTATGATAACCTGAATGTAACCTTGCCGGCGGCTGAAAACATGTATGCATTGAGTAAAGAATATTGATCGATGCGTCGTAGCCATAGAAACGTTTGCCAAACTGTGTACACACTTCTTATATTCAACACGGAGGAATGGTGAAAATTTCGTCGAAATTAGTGCATATCTAATATTTACTGAGTCATAAGTAGAAATCAAGCTGTTACAGAAAATTTGTTGAAATTTTTAGCCAATCATCAAGAAGCCCAATATATATGTTAATCATCAAATTAAAACACAACAAAACCAGCATTTGTTCGTTCATATTGTGGACGTCTGGTCCTATGAGTCTATGCGAACAGTCTACATTTGCACTGGTCTATTCTGTATGCAAAAAAAAATCGAAGATGTGACAGTTAAGTTTGAATTTTTGTCCAAGGGTGGAAGGTGATGACGATGATTTACTTTCCTTTTCATACATTGTACATAAATTTTACTTCATATACATATTCTACAGTGCAGGATTTACAGTTTACGTAGTTTTGTTTCTAATTCTTGGCAATAAACATGCTATCAGGTCATAGCAACATTGTACACAAATCTTTAACCGTTCATCATTTCCATGAACTCGTCAAAATCTAATGTGCCTGAGCCATCTTCGTCTACTTCGTTCACAACTGCTTGAAGCTGCTCTTCTGTCAAATTTGGAGCGATTTCACGCAAAATCCCTTTCAAAGTTTCTGTTGTAATGTATCCCTTCTCTAAAGAATACAAAAATATTCATTTTTACTCTTCGTTACCTAGTTTTGGTAGTGGATACAAGTAAATTTTGGTTTACCTTTATCGGAATACAATCGAAAGGCTTCCTTTAACTCTTGTTCCACATCACCATCATCTTCATCCACACAAAACTTGGCAGCCAACACAGTAAACTCTTCAAACTCGATTTGACCTGACCCGTCCTCGTCTATCTCCGCAATGGTTTCTTCCAATATTTCCTCTGTAACTTTAGCTCCCATGAGTCGAAATATTTGGCCAACAGTTTCTGGAGTGATGAACTCCTCCCCCATGGAAAATATGTAGAAGGCTTCCTTCAAAACTTGCATTTAAATTTAATAGTTAGTCTCCGACCTATTTCCTAACAAAGCAGCACAGAATAATTTTCTTACTGGCTAACTGTTCTTCGTCCAAATCCCCCTGGAAACAATGAAAATAAAACACTTCAGCAAGTTTCGATGGGAAATTTTGACACTTGAAAATTTTGCCTAAAACACTACTAAAACTTGCCATTTTTAAAGCTTGGTTTCAAGTTGCCCCGCCGGATGAGTCTATCCTCACTTGTCAAATAAACGTGTGAAACTGCAACATGGAATTCCCGATCGAAACATTTGATTTCGAAAAACTTAGAAGAAAAACGAGCTCAGCTTAGCTTGATTAGCTCATTTGCGTTCTTTCGAACATTTTTTAAAACTGATTAGCATAATTAGGTAACATTTAATGGCTCTGTATTTCCGAGTTAGCTAGGCGAATTAATTTTTAATTTGGCCTGGTCCCACCCTTTATTCAAAACCAATACAATCATACATTAATTAAGCATCTCATTGTTCCAGACTTTTTTCAGCTTTCTAAAAATAGTAGCCATGGTTGCGGATATCGCTGAAACAAGCATTGAGTTTGTGTGCAAACAAGGTACAGCGTTATTGTATAATCGCAGAATTCACTTGCTCTTCACTTTCTCATCTTGATCTTCAGAGGGTACTGAAGGACAAATCAACACGCATGGATACAATACTGAACCTTGATTCAATACTCTTCTCCTTGGTCCAAAATGGTCTAAATAAAGGTAAAATGTGAGGAAATGCGCACTTATGATGACACTACTAACCTTTTTTTCGCCCAGCCGCCTCTCGCAACAATCAGTTCTTTATTACGCAGTGAGAATATAACTCACATTATTTCGGGTGTCCACATGCTTCACCATTTCATTCAGACGTCCAGTCCCTTCCTGTGAAGGTCTTCGTAAAACTCAACCAAATCGAAAGGAAACAGATTCTCATCAGTTTTCCCTAGGACTTCATACTAATCGCAAGTGTAATTTATATTTCTTTCGCTTACTTCAAACTCACGATGAATTTTGCGTAAGTGTAAGTTTTTGCTGAAGATGACCAAGTTCCAAACAGCTTTCTGTTCGAAAGTGTGTTAGTTATTTATTTAGTCAACATGTTTCACCGCAGGAACAGTCTAATTCGTCTTGCCCCTTTCGACACCCCATTTTACATGCTTGCAGGTTTATTTTGGTGGACAGTGTTTTCCCCTTTAGTACTAACTTTGACGTGTTGTGGGAGTCTGGCACGTCTATCAATTACCTTGATCGCTCGTTACTTTCGACCCGATTTGATATCGATTTCGTATAAAGATGCATTTTTCGCAGCGCTGTACGCGTGTGACCAGAAGCCTCTGATGTCGGTTGGGACGACTATGAAATGCCAAGGTCGCGTGGATACTGAGCAGCTAATGAATCGCTTCCAAGAATGTTTTCTCACTGGTGAGGAGAACCTCAAACGGTATGGCAATTTGCTGTGCAACTTTCAGCTTTACTATGGCTACGTGTTCAAGCATCGGGTTCAGGAGTTTTCGCTCAAGAACCACTTTCTCGAGCACACCCTTCCAAGAGGAGGAGAAGCAGAAGAGTACATTCAGAAATGGCTTGTTACCAACACATACTACACATCGTCTAAAGAAGGGCAACCTTGCTGGCAGGTGCTTATTTTGAGGAAGCAACAGACTGAGAAGACTGGCGAAGAAACGATCATTTCCATTAAAATGCATCATGGTATGATTGACGGGTACTCGATTGTTCACATGATTGATAAGCTGACCGGAACTAAAAGTCCTTACATTGTGACGAAACCAAAAAAAGAATCCCTCCTTACAAAGGTAAGCTATTTAAAAACATTTAAGGTAGAAAATATGTAATGCGTAAAACTAAAATGAATTGCTGCATGTGTCGTTTAAAACAGTTGAAACATTTGCTGTCGGGACCTGGCTTGGCTTTTGATGTGTTCGTGCGATTGCGTCCTTGGAAAGACCAGTTGTCCGATCAAGGGGACCCTTTTCAACCTGAATGGGTTATGTCATTAACGACCTTGGATACCCTTCAAATGGTGAAGGACATTAGAAAAAAGACAAATGCAAAGTTTGCTACTATCATGATGTCAGCAATCACAGGGGCATTGAAGCGGATGTACCTGACTGACAAAAATGTTCCTCCTGAGAAGCTACCTGAGAAAATTTGGATGGAAGCCCCAATTGCTTTGCCAAATCATCCTTCGATGACTAAAGGGGGGAAATTTTGTAATCACTTTACAGCCGGAATTTATGGAACTTCGTTAAAAACAAATGATGCTGTCCATCGACTCAACCAGCTTGAACGGGACTTCCATAGCTTTGAGGCTCATAGTGGGATGGAGGTGATGTTGTGGGTGGTTTACGTAGGATACCTGTTTCAACCTGCATGGCTAGTCAGAAACTTTTACACTAATTGTTTGACCTACTTGTGGCGATTTTCGGTACTTTACTCGGGACTAATCGCGAATCCGAAAAAAATAAAGCTACTTGGACATACTATCGACAATATCTACTTCTTGCAAGCGACTGCAACCGCATTTCCTTTTGTTTGTAAGTATGAAACACTGCTTTAAATTTCAACCTCTATGTATGTGAATAGTGTTCTGAATAATTACGTTGACTTTTTTTTCCTTACAGCCTTGTTTGTAATGTGTTCCACCTACAATGGGAAGATGGATGTGTCTTGCTACGCAGGAAAAAATCTTGCAAAAAATAAAGCAGAGTTGGAACGACTAATTCAAGTTCATCTTAAAACTGAGTTGGAAGAGCTTCATGCACGGTATTATAATCCAGATGGCCAAGGGAAGAAAAGCACCGATTTTATTGTAGATTTATGCAACAACACAATTTCCCCACAATGAGGAAAGTAATTTATGAACTATTTTTATTATTCACACATAATTACTTGTTCGTACTGTTATTCTGTTTGCTATGTTTTGGTACTTTGTTAATATATTATTTTATTCATCACCATGGGAACAGACAATAAATTACTATGGTGAACATATTACGATAACGCAATTGCGAAGAGTCGTTAATGCACCTCATTTGTACCTTTACCGGATATCCATTCCACTAACAAGTCGTTAGCCACGTTGTAAAGTGGTTGCCCTATCATATGAAATAACCCGGGTACAGAGCATCCATAGTTGTCGACAAAGTACTGTAGAGATTGGTGGCTTTTGCCTGTACTGACACGTAGTAAGTAGTCCAAGATACCATTCAGGAAGTCAGGAAATGTTGCAATAACACTCAGTATAAAGCTGATGATTCCAATACTTTCTCCAACTGAACTAAAGATGACGTCGGCCGTTCCGAAGAAAACGCCCATAAAGCCGTACATTGAGTTGATGAAACTAAAGCTGTTGAGGTGTTGGCTAACACGATGGATACGGTCACCAGAGAGATCAAAAAGTGTTATAAGCACACTTGGGAGCCATAGGACAAGGCTGAGAAACCCACTGATTATCCCAATGTTATTGGATGTCATCGAGTTAATGATTATCGTATACAAGCCAAAGGAAGAGGATGTCACCGCTGTGAATAAACTAAGAAGACCAATGTCGTCAATCAGGTTCTTACGTCCAGGACACTTTGACATCAAAGTTTTTGGATGTGCCACATTAACCTTTGAGAAAGGGCCATGGGTAGAAGTAACAAGTGGAGAAACTGGACGTGATGAAACAGGGATTAAGGACAACAGTCCGGGAAATCGTGGGGTGGAAAGCGTCGACGATGTGGATTTCGTAGCGTTAATATTCGTATAGAACCATGGCTTCGATTGAGGCTTTTGCGTAAAGGTCTCAATTCGCTGAGGAATGTTATGAATTTGTTGCTTTTTTGCGGAATAAACGAGATTCTGAGGATATACTCGTGAAATCTTGAAATCACACAAGCACTGAGGAATGAGTAATAAAGTAACAAAAAATTTCGCTTTGGACCTTTTGAAAATCTCCATTGTTAATTCTTCTTTATTTGCTGAGATGCGACAGCCAACTGAACTCAAAACTCCGCATTTCACCCTGACCATTATATGGAATTTTAACTACAACTTGAGCTCAAATTTTTTTAAACTAATAACAATCTTTTTTCAATTGCCACTTTCTCTCATTTGTATATTCGCTTTTATTTTGAAGCAGGTACAACCTCTTCATTTTATCAAAAATCACTCCTCCCATTTCTTCCTGACAAGACACTTCACTCGTAGCATATTCCGGGAAACTACGGATAGGTGACAATGCAATTAATCAGTCACGCATGAGAGCCAGATGATGATATCAACCGATGATATGTGTTTCTTGATCTGTTCATTATTATTCGGTTCTGTATGACAATATGTTTGTTTTGACTGGCCGGTGAAATTCGGAGATGACAATGCAAAAAACATCGTGCTGACAGGCACTGAAATAAATGTGACCATTGTGATTCCTAGACAACATAAGTACACTTGCAAACGGAACATGCTAGCTTATATGAATCTTATTCAGCAGAAAGTTAAGTACAAACAAAAATTTTGTCAACAAGTCTATTGACCTACTCTACTCTATCCAGACCATACATAAGCAAAATATAGCCATTGTAATACCTGGAATAATGAGCATGAACACTTGCGTTACAGGAATTATTATGCAACCCATACATCATTCGTTAGTTTTGTTTTTATTTCGCAAAACAATGCATTAGTGAACATACAGTATTGTAATTAGTACTTGATCATAGTTTTCATCCTCACAAACTAATATTTTGTTCACACCAAAATGGTGTTTGTGCATCCGCTACTTTACATAATTTCTGCTCTTAATTTTTATCTGTTGGATAGACCACTTCTTGGAAACCTAGCCAAGCGTGTGATCACCAGAGCCACCAACCGGAACAGAGAGCCGAACCCTCCTGACACGGGTTCATGGCGAGAACCTGTTTATGTAACCACGACGCAAGGCCGCATGAAAGGTGGACAAGACTTCAGTAGGACGGGACAGCCATATTACTGGTTCCGAGGGATTCCTTACGCAAAGCCTCCCGTAGGTGAGCTACGTTATGAGTCGCCCCTACCTCATGACGGTTGGGCTGGAGAGTTGGATGCAACAATGTACGGCTCTGAATGCCTTCAAATCGACTTTTTCACAAGGAAAGTTACAGGATCAGAGGATTGCCTCTTCCTAAATGTGGCAACAAGAAGACTACCAGATTCAAACGGGCCAATTAATAAAAATGGTTTACACCCAGTGATATTTTTTATACATGGAGGTAGTCAAGTTGAACTTGTCATTAGCGAAAACAAGTGACAACAGCTTGAAAATCATATTTAACTGACGGTGATTTTTTTATCCATGAAGGACTGTTTATGCAAGGAAAGTCAGACAGTTTTGGTCCGAGATACTTCATGGATGAGGAGGTTGTTATGGTTTCAATAAATTATCGTCTGAACTCATTTGGATTTCTCAATACTGGAGACGGTGTTGTTCAAGGGAACATGGGAATGAAGGACCAAGTTGAAGCATTGAGATGGGTTCAGAAGAACGTGCATTATTTTAATGGCGATCCCTCGCGTGTAACTATCGTCGGAGAAAGTGCTGGTTAGTCTGAAATACATTTATTAATGCTAAAGTTAAAATAACCTGATCAGGTGTTCCTTAAACCTTACATAAGAATTCCTGTATTTGATGCAGGCTCTGCTAGTGTTCATTTGCTAACTTTGTCGCCTCTCACGCGAGGATTGTTTTTTGCTGCAATCAGTCAAAGTGGAACTGCCTTGTCTCCATGGGCTCACGTACCAAAGCCAGGGGACCAAGCTCGTGAGTTCGGAGAAGGTTTAGGATGTCCTGCGTCATCAAACGGTACAAACGAAATGGTTCAATGTTTGAAGACAAAAGATGCTCAAACAGTGGCCAGTTATCACATTGGTTATGTGAGTGCAGCCGCACAAGGAAAAAATGCTTTGTTTGCACCAACCGTTGATTCGGGTCCTTCTGACCAAGCTTTTTTACCAGAGCACCCTGTAGAGTTAATGCGTTCCGGAAAGTTCAGTGATCGACCGTTTCTTACTGGAGTAAACTCTGGAGATGGATTGGTTTACTTAATTGCAGTTCTCAGGAACGAAACGATGCGCCAGTATGTGAACCAGGAATGGTATCATATTGCCCCAAAATTGTTCCAATATGAAGATAATCCGAACAAGGACCAAGTGACCAGTGATATTAGCGAGTATTACTTGGACAACCAGGAGGTTAGTCAAGAAGGGATCTTAATGGCAAATGATTTATTGAGTGATCGGGGATTTTTTCTGGATTGCCATGATGTAGCTATAATGCAAAGCCAAGTTGCGCCAACATACGTGTACTATTACACATATGAAGGCGTCTTCAATGGCGGAAATATTTTGTATACTAAAGCAAACGTTCCGTTACCAAGTGACCAACAGTATTTATTCGGCAGTGCAAAAGTATGGCTGAGAAGTATGTTGACAAATCGAAGAGAACCTGCGAAATTCGGAATCTGCCATGGGTAAGTACTTGCTACCTTAGCATGCAACAGAGGAATAGTATTTTGTTTTCAGTGGACGGAAATAGTAATAATGTGTTTTGATTCGATTTAAGAGACGAAATGCCACTACTGTTTAATGTACCATACTTGAGGCGAGAAGTATTTCCTGGCGATGCGGATTTTGACTTTTCCAGAAAACTCGTTCGTCTATGGGTATCATTTGCGGAAACAGGGTAATTGAAAAATGCTGATGAAAGCGATCAGGAATGTATCAGATTGCAGATAAGATCATAATGGTTACCTCTTAGAGTTCCCGATACATCTCGTTACGGTGTTCAGTGGGACCCGGTCAGTGCCCCTAATAGCCAGACTGCATCAACGGATATGACACTACCGAGGCTTTTATTGGATGAAAAAATGGCGATCATCAATGAACCGTATTTCGATCGACTACAGTTTTGGAGAAACCATTCAATTTCTTATCTACCCGAGTGACAAGCAATAAACATGTTTTTTAGAATATTTATCACGTTTTTCTTCGCTTTCTTTGTTGGCATGTGTTGTGCGATGCATGAAATCACTTGATTTCGTAGCAGGAAGACGAGGGTCTGATTTTTCTGATCCTATAAAAAGAAGTGTTCAGCGCTGTTCGTCTTCTCAAAGGCTTCCTGACCATCATTGACCATGAAGGGAAATAGTAAAGTAGAAAAAAGTGATAAAAATGTTCAGGAGGAGACTCCAAAGTCTAAGATTCCCATTCCAGAATCTGTATATTCTACAAGTACATTTCGACCTGGATATTTGGCTGAGTTGGGTGAGGACTTATATTTGAAAGAGGAAGAAGAATTTAAACAGTTTGAAAAAAGTTCGAGAGATCGTGGAAACCAATTTGGCGTAAGAGGTAGGTCAGAGGATTCTGGTGGAACTGCAAGGGACAGAGAATATGGAACTTCATCAAAAGGTGTTACGGGAGAAAGAAGTTTGTCGGAGTTGGGAGCGTCAAGTATTGAGTTAATAGGACCTAGTGACGATGGTGACGCAAACGACGAAGGCGATTCATTTAGCGATGACGATGCAGCACTTTTGGGGGGAACTCATAAAATTAGCAGTTTCAGTAGATATTCTGCTGATAAACGAGGGAAGCGAAGGAGGAGAGCACTGGGCACAGGTGTCCTCGGAAAAGTAAAACATACTGTCAAGTTTTCTCTACCATCACGAGGAGGAGCAAGCGGAGGCATTGGAAACAGGGGAGATGGCTTGGTAGATGGATTAGGGGAAAATATTCGTCCGCTAAGAGAGGCTGCAGTCAGCGACTCTGGGAATGCAACAACTGCCACGGAAGAAGGTGGTACAGCGTCGGAAGATCTTTTTGAAGACTTGGGAGCCAATTCAGAGGATGATGCAGTGCGCGATGCAGCAGTGGCCATGCGGCTCATACAGTTATGCCAGAATGGTGAGTGGTGGGGAGTCGATGGCCACCTACGACATTTTGAACGCCGTGTTAAAAGTGGATTGCTAGGGCCTAATGCGAAGCCCCTTGCTGAACTGAAAGACGAAGCAACAGGAAATTCTCCATTGATGTACGCCATAAAAGACAACAAGATAGCACTCATAGAACGAATGATCCAGTTAGGCTGCGATGTCAACGAACCAAACAACGAAGGGAAGTATCCTATTCACATTGGTGCTCTTCATGGAAGAGATGAAACTATCAAATGTCTCATCCACAACAACGCAGACCTTTCTGAATTGACCAATGACCTAAATAACAGTGTTTTACACATCTGCGCTGGAAGAAAACGGTCAGGTCACGTAACAGCCGTCATGCGAACCTTACTTTCGGCAATGCCCAAAGAGGCAAGGCTACGAAAAAACGACGAAGGGCAAACTCCCCTTCAAATCGCTTTGAGCAATGGACTACGAGGTGCTTGTCAAGAACTTCTTGGATGTTTCGCTAAAGAACAAATGTCTGTGCAATATGGCGAGTTTCAAGATACCCCTTTGCACCATGCGACCCGGAACAAAGACTTGGAAATGATTAGGCTCTTGTGCGATTGTGGGGCTGATGTGAATGAGAGAAATGGAAGAGACGGCCAAACACCACTGCACATTTGTGCGGAGGTGAATGACGAAAACATGTGCAAATTCTTTTATCTATGCAAAGCTGATCCTAACGTGGCTGATAAGGAAGATCGAACCCCTATGTTTTTGGCTGCTATGAATGGAAATACTCAAATGGTCGACTTTCTAGTGGACAAGTTTAAAGTGAGCGTGCTTGAAAGGGCTAGAGATGGATCGACTCTCATGCAAGTTGCAAGTTTGCACAATCACCCAGAGACAGCGTTGGCGCTTTTTAGGAAGGGAGTCCCACTTCAAATGCCGAATAAGGGAGGAGCCCGATCAATTCACATTGCAGCAAGGAACGGACAAGCTGCCATGATTCAGAAACTGTTAGCCAAAGGTGAAAATGTGGACGCCGTTACGAATGACAACTTTACAGCATTGCACATTGCAGTGGATGCGGTAAAGCCGCAAGTAGTTGAAACTCTGCTTGGATACGGAGCCCAGGTTCATGTCCGTGGGGGCAGTGACAAAGAAACGCCTCTCCACATTGCAGCTAGGGTAAGCGGCGGAGAAAAATGTGCTGTTATGCTCCTAAAATCTGGAGCTGAACCAAATATAACAATGGAAAATCTCGAAACCCCTCTACATGTCGCTGCCCGATGTGGAAAATTGAAAATAATTGATCTGCTACTCAAAGATGGTGCTAATTCACAGCAGAAAGCCAAAGAGGGTGACACCGCCCTCCATTTATCATGTAAACTTTCTATTGGAATTATGATTAGTGAAGATTGCCAAACATGACAGTAAAAGCAAATGTAATACCTTTTAGGTAAATACGGCCATTATCGAGTGGTACAGACGTTACTCAACCACGTTAAAGAAACCAAAGGAACCTCAGACTGTACATTGTACGTTAACATGGTTACTGCAAAAGGTGAGAGTGCAATGCATTATGCTGCCAGATTAAATGCAAGCCGAGTGCGCACATTGGACACTGAGCTGGATATGCCTAAGGAAAAAATTGGACCGAATATTGTGAAGCTCCTCTTGGACCATGGCGCAAGCACATCTAGACTGACGAAAGAATCTAACGAGAGCTGCTTCCATTATGCATGTAACTTTATTAGCCATAACTTTGACGATTACATAATGTATATTCAATAACTTTAATCTATCTAGGCAAGGAAGGGAATAATGAAACACTGAAGGAAATGTTAAGTCGTCTGCAACCAGCTGAATATCAACGGGCATTAAATAGACAAACTAATAAGGGATGGTCACCTTTATTAATCGCTTGCAGAAAAGGACACACCAGCGTTGTACAAACGCTTTTGGATTTTAATGCTAGGGTTGACGTTTTTGACACCGAGGGTCGATCTGGCTTACACTTGGCAGCGGAAACCGGAAATGAAGAAATCTGTGGAATACTACTAAACGCCAAAGCGTTTATTAATGCCAAGTCTCGTGTTGGGCTGACTGCCTTGCACTTATCAGCTATGAAAGGTTTCCCAAAGCTTTGTCTGTTTCTTGTCAATGATCATGGAGCCGCCGTAGATGCTTTAACACTGAAGAAACAAACACCATTGCATCTTGCTGCAGAATCGGGTCAATTGAAAGTGTGCAGTTTACTGATGGGATTGAAGGCTAATCCTGATGCGACCGATGATAAAGGTACTGTTTTAAGACACTTTAATGGTGAATAAATCATGTCATTAAAGAGTATCCTGATTTGTAGGCCAGCAACCAATTCATCTAGCAGCTTCAAAATAATCACGCCGAAGTCATCAAGTTATTCCTGAAGCATAGCCCGTCACTAGGCAGCAGCTTCACAAAGGTAGTTTTAATTTAACATACATGTTACCATGTTACAACTACCTTTGTGGCTAGCTTTTCTTTACATGACATTTTATGTGAAGGTAAGTACTAAATTTTGAAATTTTGGGATTCAGGATGGCAGTACATGCGCCCATTTAGCGGCAATGCAGGGAAGTGTTAGCGTTTTAGAAGAACTCATGAAATTCGACAAGGAAGGCGTAATTAACGCAAGAAATCGGAGCACAGACGCCACCGCACTTCAGCTCGCTGCAGAAGGTATTCTATCAGAGCTTCAATTAAAACACTTGTGGCTTAAATGTGATGGTATCTACACGCTCTTATGTTTAATTTTGGCATCCTTTTAGGTGGTCACTCCGACCTGGTGAAAACTTTATTAGACGCCGGAGCATCGGCCGGAGACGAAAATAGGCTTGGGTAAGTCGTAAACTCAACGTTCAGAGAAAAAGACCTTTGTGCTACGATTTTTAGTAAATTAATTTTTTTCCCAGTTATACAGCAGCACATTTGGCAGCCAAAAATGGACACATGAATGTTTTAGAAGCATTAAGAAACGCACAGGAGAATAGCATTAATATTACATCCCGAAAACTTGGACTGTCTGCTCTCCACATTGCCTGCTTTTACGGGCAAAGTGAAACAGTTCGAGATCTTCTGCAATATATTCCTGCAACCGTAGGAACCGAGCCACCACTTTCGCTTGCAACGGCATTTATCAAAGATTTGGGAACTGAGTCTGGGTTAACGCCCTTGCACATGTGTGCCTATTCAGGTCATCTGAGATTTTATAAATCAGGATTTCCTGTGTAAACTACTTTCTTTGACACGTTATTTTGAACATAACTAAATCTGCTCTCCACATTGCCTGCTTTTACGGGCAAAGTGAAACAGTTCGAGATCTTCTGCAATATATTCCTGCAACCGTAGGAACCGAGCCACCACTTTCGCTTGCTACGGCATTTATCAAAGATTTGGGAACTGAGTCTGGGTTAACGCCCTTGCACATGTGTGCCTATTCAGGTCATCTGAGATTTTAGAATTCAGGATTTCCTGTGTAAACTACTTTCTTTGACACGTTATTTTGAACATAACTAAATGTTCGTGGTTCTTTTGTATTCTAGGTGAAGAAAATGTAGTTCGTCTACTTTTGAACTTTGAGGGTGTACAGGTTGACGCCCCGACTGCAAACTTTGGTTTTAATCCGCTTCACTTAGCATGCAAAGGTACATACATTTAGTAAAACATCATTAATGCCCAATTGGAATTATTGCAAAAATTATTGTGTCGCAAAGGCGGACACTCAACTGTTGTCGGGTTACTGCTAAGCAGATCATCAGAACTGCTGGAGAGTAAAGATGCAGCAGGAAAAACTGGTAAGTTTTGATAACATATTATTTCAAATCGGCCAAAGATAACGATTCATAGTGTCGGCAATCAACTGGGAAGGTCGTGTACAATTTAGGACTGCATATTGCGGCAATCTTTGGTCATAAACAGATGGTGGAAGTACTGCTTGGCCAAGGTGCCGAAATAGACGCCATTGATAAAGAACTATGGACACCTCTAATATGTGCTAGTCAAGCAGGTCACTTAGATGTGGTGAAACTTCTGGTTGAAAGCGGGGCCAGTCCATTTAGCTAAAACACAAAAAGGACAGAGTGCGATTTGGTTTGCAGCTGCAGAGAATCACGTAGAGGTTTTGAGTTATTTGATGAAAAAGGACCATGACACGTATGGGCTCATGGAAGACAAAGATTTCGTGTATAACCTCACCGTAGCCGGTAAAAATATTGACAACGAGCCTATCGATGAATTTGTCCTAAGCAGCCCTGCGCCTGTTGAGGTAGCCGCAAAAATGTCGGCGTTCCTGGTGTACGTTTCAACCAGAGAAAAAGAACGAGCAAAAGATCTTATTGCTGCCAGCGAACATTGTAGCGCCATGGCTACAGAACTACTTGCCTTGGCGTGTGGAGCAGAAACAGCGTCCAAGATACTTTCTTCAGTGGACTCTAAGGGTGTTGAGTTTTTAGACGTTTTGATTGAATGCGAACAGAAAGAGGTTATCGCCCACACTGTAGTTCAGCGGTATCTGCAAGAAATCTGGGTCGGTCAATTAGTTGAATGGGCAGACATTGAATTGCTATTGGTATTCCTTGCTTGCGTGTTTATTCCTCCAGTTTGGATTACAATATCAATGCCATTTGGAATCTCATACAACAAAATCCCCATTATCAGGTTTATGTCATACTTAACCAGCCACATTCATCTCATGATGCTGCTTTCCTGTACTGCTGCCACTCCAATAATGCCTATTTTACCGATTCGAGAGGACCTAACCCCGTTTTGGTTTGAATGGATGCTGTTTGCTTGGGCTGGAGGATTGCTTGTAGCTGAAGTTACAAACCCAAGTGACAAGTCCGGACTGGGCTGTTTCAAAATCTTGGTTCTTTTCTTTTGTTATATGGCCATGATCGTCCATGCAATCGCTTTCTTTACTCCATATCGAGATGCAGATAACATCGGATTTTTACTCTACATCCGCGATCAACTCTATGGCTTAGCGATTTTATCCGCGTGTATACAGGTGTTGGATTTCCTCAGCTTTCATTATCTCTTTGGTCCATGGGCAATCATCATTGGAAATCTAATGAAAGATTTGACAAGATTTTTGGCAGTTTTGAGTATCTTTATGGTTGGATTTTCGTTAGTTCTGGTTGCTCTAAATCATCCCTTACATGACAGACGAGAGAAAGCGGAGGGAGAAAGTGTTCCCAGTACTTTATCTGGAGGATCCGAGTCTGGAGTTCTTATAACTCCAGCGGATGCTTTCGAGCTGCTCTTCTTTGCAATGTTTGGCTTGGCGGATTGGAATGACCTGAAAATTGAAGTTTTGGGACAACCTGGATGGACGATAGTCTTGTTTAAAATCTTCCTGGCAATTTACCTGCTTGTTAGCGTAATAGTGTTGATAAATTTACTGATTGCAATGATGAGTGATACATATCAAAGGATCGAGCAACAGAGTGACATTGAGTGGAAATACGGCCTATCAAAGCTTATAAGAAACATGCAAACGACCAGTGCTACAGCAAGCCCCTTAAACCTTTTCGTCGACTGGATAACGTTTTTATCGAAGATGTATAAAAAGTGGAGGAAACCAAAGGGGAAGATGGCTTGGGGTGACAGTGGAGCAGGCCTTGGAGGATTGGGTGGAGGAGGAGAAAAAGTGGAAACGAAACTGAGTAAAATGAATGCACGAGAGAAATGGCGCTATGTTATTGCCGCTAATAGTACTAAAGGTACTGCAGGGCATATGCGAGCAAGTGTTGGAGCTCTTCAAAATGTTGCAGAAATAGACGGAAGTCAGGGGAGTACTGAGGGAGGCAATAGGATCGAAAATGTAACTGATTGGGCTATAATTTCCAAGAAATATTACACTCTAGTGGGAAAGGAGGAGCCCGTTGAGGACACTGGAGATAGAGATAAAACCGGTAGTAAGCAAGGAAGCGGCTCAATGATGGGATCCAGCATGATGATGCTTAGTAACAAGAATTTGTAGATTGCATGAATTTTATCCGGATTTGTTGCAAATGTTCGTTGGATAATAGCATAATTCATATTATTAGAGTTTGCCGGTTTTATAGGTTTCTTGTCAGGTTCATCTCCACGATTCAGTATTGTTAGCAGACAAGTTTTTGAATCCAGTATACACCTAGTACGATAAATATTATTCTGTGTACCCTGTTCCTACATCCTACGCTTTACTCTTAGCCACATTTTGTCTGCAGTACGTTTTCGTGAAAATAAAAAGGAATTTGGGAACAATTCTCGGTTACTATTGTTTAGGGGTACGTTACCGTTAGTATCTTCCTTTGCAGCACATGTCGTTTGGTGGATTTTACCTCAAATCAAATTGATTTCTATGCATCAATGGCCATCACGATTTGATTCTCTTTGTTTCATTAACCAACCTGTCAAGAAAATTTATTGACGTCTAAGCATTCGTTAAACATGAAAGCAAGTAATTAAACGATAAAGGTTGTCTTAGGTAAAACAAGAAACAAAAGTAAAAGGGTGAAACGTGGGTCCCTTAAGGGACATGTATTTCAGAAGAGCAACGAACCTGATGGAAAAAAAACCGATGACTAAACCGACCTCATAGCTTGAAGATTATGAGGAAAACCAAAGATGATAACGGGATTTTTGCAAGTACATCAACCCTGTGACATAAAAGAAGAGTAAAGTAAGCAAAATTCCTTTATAAGGACTCAACCTTGATGCATTCGAGATCATTTTACAATCAAGCCAGACACAAGGCAGTAACTAACATTAGATAACGCAATAGGTTCCAAAGTAGTTAAGTTCCATTTTTTACTTCCTGTTTTTCCAAGATGGCGTCAATTCGTAAAAACCAGGGACTTATTGTTGCCCTTGTATTAATGGCTTGTTTTGCTCCAGCCCTTAGCTTCGTGTATCCTTTACACGAATACACTCAAGAAATTTCGAAAAGAAGTTTTGCCGTAATGGATGGCTTTTTGGATAGAGAGGGACTTATCATGAAGTTTGGATACCCATTCGCTGTCATCAGCTTGTTCTTTGTGCTTTTGAATGAAATATGTGGAATGTTGGCTTCTTTGGCGCCCCTGATTGGAAAAGCTATAGGATTTGGAGGACCACTGTCTATGCTCGCCGGATTCCCAACAGATATGGTTATGATGAGAAACTCTGAGGAGCCTTCTGGAGACATCAGGGATCAGCGTATGCTGGAGGTAAATTCTTCAAGAATAAAGTTTTGAGTTTCATTTTTCTTGCTTGTGACATGTTCTTAACGATTGAATATACTTTCTCATTAATAGTACGTGGACGACCAAGTCAAGGCTGCCTTATCTTCCAGCGAGTTCGAGAACGAGTTGAAGAAAAAGAAATGAACCCTACGATTCTGTTAAATTAATGCGTTTCGTAGGTTATGGATTTGCTGGTGCTATTTAAAAGGAAATTTTAATTTTTCAAAAGGTGCTCTCTACTTGAAAAACAATGTAAATATAAATAGGTTCTTTGAACATAAAATGTTTTTGTACCAAAAGTCAAAACAATGAAATAAAAAAAGATGCACAATGCTGACAAAAATAATTTTGTGTGGTTTCGTGCACGTATGCACAGTGTTGTTAGCTTTAAGTACCCGTTTCACGGATGATGCATATCTACATTTACAAGTATATAGGTACCTCGTTACATAAATATCCAATTAAAAACCAACACCTGGACGTTATGCACTTTCTGGGCCTTTTTAAGGGAGGACATGCTTTACTGCGCTGCACATTTAAATCATAGCCCATAAAGTATTTGGAGTTAGCCAAGAACACATCGGTGTTTAAGAAGGATTGTATTAACTGTTAGTAACGGTTTTCATTCTTGTAAGCTGTAACCATGGCAACTATTCGCGTTGGTATCGTATGTATCCTGTTCTTGGTTATACTGATAGCGTTTTGTCAGGCTCTTGGAAGCGACAGGGGCCCTAAAACCATAGGAGGGATCCGAAACTACCCAAGTCCTCTTGAAAAGCGGTATGTCAAAGTAGTCCACGCTGACGGCGGAAATTCTCGCCGACAGGGACGGAAACTTGGTGGAGGGCGTAAACCTCTTGGGTTATCGTTAGAGCAGCGAGTCATGGCCCAAGTAGCTGGCAGTCATGAAAACCAACTTAAGGATAGTGACGAGGAATCACAAGCCCTATTAGAGTCTAGGTTCGGAAAGATTTTGTTTCCGCAGAAAAAGGAGGCTGTAAGTCATAAATACTTTAAAAGCATGTAAAAATCCCTTTATAAGCGGTCACGTTAAATACGATTTTCGTTTTCTCTATTCAAGGATTTTGACGATGAGGACATTACCTACGAAATCAATAATGTCCTCTGAAAAGGAGTCTTCAGCTACACTTTGTTTGATAGTTTTCTTGTAGATAGATAGATAGATAGATATCTATCTAGTTTTCTTGTAAGAAATGTGTATGCAAAAAGAAATAAAACATTTTTTGAATCCTAATCTTATAAAACAAACTTACTTGGTACACCTTAATTTATTTTCATACATAAGCAGTAAAACATTTTCCCTATTTTGTATCTCATTCATGTTTCACATTCTCTATGCCTGTCCGTCCGCAGGACACCATTCGTATTTATTATTATTATTATTAGTTAGTCTGCACCAACTCCCGCCCAGGGCATTTCTTAGAAAAATTCCTGGAAAATGGGACAGCTCGGCATGGACTTGATAAACGTTTTTAGATATTATGAGAAAATTCCTTTTAGTTCCACCGTGAGAGTATCTATGTCATAGTTCATACCAGTTCATACCTGCACCTTTTGCAGAATAACTGTACTTCATGGAATCATGATGAGAAATGTCGGTTAAGATCATTGTCCTTCTCAGCCAACATTACCTTTGAAATTAGTTGGCCATCATAAAATTTCTTTGGTGTAGCACCTTCCTCAGGTCCTTTATAAACCCGATCTCTTCCTCCTGTTAGCATCATTACCAAAACTCATCAAGCCGAGAGCAGTCAAAGATTCATTCTTGCCTTTTTCAAGAATATCATTTGCTTCAAAGTAATAAGTTTCATAATAAACCTCCAATTTCCGTACATCCACCCCCAAAAATGGCCGAATTCACAAAAAAACAAAACGTGGTCGTTGTTGTGTTTATCCTCGGATACATCACATCCGCATCCTGTTTTACTCAAGAATTCAGGTCTTACGTAGAAGACTTTTCGGAAAGAAGTATCGCCATTGTAGGAAGTGTATTAGGCAGTGACGGACTTCTTATGACCATCGGATACCCATTGTTTATCATCTGTAGCTTCATCTCAACCCTAAACCAAATGCTGCTCACATTAGCGAGTACGTTTCCAACCCTAGGCCTAGGAGGAGGACTCTTGGGTTTAATGGAACAACCCTTGGCGATGATTACGTCTCTTCCAATGGCAAGGAGCGCGTCTACTGGCTCCGAAAGGGATCAGAGGTTACTCGATGTAAGTAGTTAAAATATTTTTGCACTGTATGCATATCCTTTTTTCGGGATCATTTGAAGTTTTTTTACTAACTGTCTTCTGCCGTTTCTTTAGTACACCGAGGATAAGGTGAAATCCTACGTTGCAGGTGGTCAACGTAAATACGGAGGTCAGTAAACTTGGACTGTGCAGTAAGCCCTTCTCCCTACCGGTCATCCTCGTACTCTTCATGGAATAAGGATAAAAAAATTTAGGTGCTACTTAAAAACAAACTTGAGAAATTTTCGTCAAGGTGCTACCCTTTTTATGCTAATGCACATTTACTCGTTAATGTTTAGAAAATTAAATACATAAGCGGATTACACTTTTTAAAAGGAACATTCTTTTTTCTTGGCATATACAAAAAATCATTACACAAATACCTGTGAAAGATGCTCGTCTGAGAGGTACTTGATCAGCTCTTCAGACACGTTTTATGTTAAAATCATCTTGGACTCCATCGTGACCAGACGGTTGTTAAAGGAGCAGACGAGCAAAAATTTTCGAAACGAGATAAAAACATGGAAAAACTTATAGCAAGCAGCGTCGTCCTTTTAGCCCTGTTTGCAGGCGCCTCGGCAAGCACTCAAATTGATTTTGCAGTAGGAGAAAATCGGTTTTTTGTCGGGGAAAGATTCACCATTACGTTTAAAGATATCATCTATTGGGTTGCTGGTATGTGTATGGGAGTGCTTCTTGCAAGTACCTATTTGTTTATAACCGATTTCGATGGAGTTTTGAGTGAAATTTTGGCTCAAAAAAGTGGGAGACGCAGATATGCAAGAACTGTGGAAGGTTACCCAGGATACCCATCGGAGATAGAGGAGCAAATCCTTTCAGCAATCGATGTGCAAGCTGGGAACAACTTTGAAGAAGATGCGGTTCGAGAAGGAAGAAAGATTCGGGGAAATGGAAACACGCGAAAAGTAGAAGAACGTCCGATTCTGGACAGGTACCCAGTGGAAAATGAGCAGCAGAAGACAATTAATGCAGCACTACATCTTCTCAAAGTTTTCTTCTCATACCTGGTAAGAAGGTAGTTTTCGTTGTGCAAACCTTATGATGAAAAATCGTTATTTTAATAAAATTCCTATAATTTTTGCAGGCTCCTGCTGCTAACACAAACGGATCAAATCCACCAGATAAGCAGGGACGGAATGGAGACGTTTTGCTGATTTGAGTTGTACTATAGTTTTAAATAGAATCAGGCTCATATTGTGTGTTTTAATTTGGATTGGTACTCCTTTGCTGGATGTTTACAAGTACAATATTTATACGTAATTAAATATTTTTGAAAGACTAAGATTGGAGTGAAAGTTTTCTCGATTTGTTCTTCTGTAAGTCAAGCAAAGCCGATTGGACTCGAAGCTGCAATTGGTTTTCAAGATTGTAGCCTTTGTACTGGTTCCTATTAGATGGACACAAATTATTCTCATCATGATAATTATAATTGGTCATATGATATGACATGAATTTCAGTCATATTTAAAAATAAAATTACTTGACAGTCTCCAAAGTAGCTTGCGCTTTGACTAAGTTGCCATTCTCCCAATACACAAAAGCAAGTTCATATGTCGCATATGGCACCAAATAAGTGTCGCCTTTGATTTCCTTTTCCTTCGAAATTACTTGATCAAATGATTTTTCTGCTTCTGAATTACTTCCAAGACATTGATGGCAGACACCAATCATCAGTTCAACTAAACACTGATTATCTACAAGATACTTCCCGTTGAATTCTGTAACAATATTTTTCTTTGCCTCTTGAAGAAACCGCAGAAAATTACTAATGGATTTAGGATCGCTTTTTATCATTTTGAAACCATTCCAGAGGTACATCAATTCAAGTCCTGGAAGTAACAATTTGTTCCCTTGAGCCTCAAAGCGACCACATTTTTCAATAGCAAATGTCTCAATAGGTAACGTCCTCCCCCCAACCCTCTTTTTAATCTGAGGAATTTCTTTGATAAGCTGAACCAGTTGTTCATCTTCGTCTTTTTTTAGCGAGTCTCGTATCATTATAGTAAAAGCTGCTTTTTGGTAAGCGGATAGTGCTTTGGACCACCGACTCTCTTGGAATAACCGATCCGCGTAGTTTCTAGCCTCACTCCATTTTTGCTGGAAAACATGAGCCCACATTAGCTCCCAATAGCAAATATGATGAAACTGTTTCCATTCGTTTTGACTGGTGCTAGCCTTTTTGTAAAGATCAACTGCATCAGTAAGATTTCCTTGTAGACAAGTTAACCTACCACTGTAAAAGTTAAACCAGGCGCCGTCGGGAAATTGGGAGAGTTGTTCATCAATAATATTTTTTACTAAGCCCAAGTCTCCAGTTCCGTGACTTATAATGAATAGAGTGAACATGTTGAATGTGACAAGAGTCAACGCACATAGGATTTGGCGAAGGGAACCAGTCAGTGCTAACCCCTTTTTTAGTTCTTCAAGACCTTCTTCTCTGTCTCCAGCAAAGCCAATGAATTCCAGAAACTTCATTACATGAGCGGGAGGTAAAGAAAGGACAAAATTGTAAGTTCCAATGCCTATGCGAACGCCACTTTCAAAATGGGCTTTATGCTTGTCATCAGCTTCTGTCCAGTTTCTTTCCTTGAGAATGGTCACACATTGCCTGTAAAGAAAATTAATTGTGTCAATATTTCAATAATATGGCGATGCTGTTTGTTAAAATAAACACGACACAAACTTGTAAGAAGCGAGACAGTTCCGAATTCTCATTCCACCTCGAACAAATCCCATCAAATTATCATCCTCTATAAAAGTTAGAATAGCTCTCAGGAGGAGACTTTCAGAGTAACACAATTCCGCATGTATTTCTTCTGGTGTCCATTCGTCATAGTTGGGTTTTTTCAAAGTCATCCTTGCGAACAACGATGATTTATTTCGGTGGCGATCGCATAGTTGAACGGTTTGGTCCAGCACACGACCCGCTTCTTCAATGCATTGCTGTTTAATTTGGATTGAAAACCCTTAGTTTGTATTAATACATATTAGAAAAGACTTTGAACGCCTTGACTTACTGTTTCGAAAGTCAGGAATGCCTCAATATAGTGGAATATACCGTTCCACAACGCATGATAAATACTCTCCTGTGCTCTGTAGGAAATGAGAATCGGGCTCGTAAACAAACTGTGATTAAGATTTCAATGTTTTAAGATTAACAAAATAATAATTTAGGACTACTTTGGCCGAACAACTGCTCGTGCATCTTCGAATTTGTTGTTCATAAACAAGTATTGCGCCTTTTTTACATCCTCAAATGCACTGAACATAGACATTTTCGTTAAGACACTTAACAGCTTACTTGAATAACTACGTATGGCACATGACACTTTATATTTCCTCACAAAATTAGCAGAATCGGTGTTGGCTCTGGTGATAACGTTCCCGATAACAAGAGTTTCGCGTAAAACAGAGGACAGGTTGAATATATGGGACATATTACTATGCATATGAAGTATAATCGTATCCCCTACTTCTTCCATGAGTCTCTACATAATAATATTTCCTATCGATTCAAACAAGCGGCCGTTGAATAATGTATGAGCAAACAAACCACGTAATTGCATGTGACGGTTTACAAGTCTATATGTAACCATAATGCACGGTATAGCAAGTACATAAAATGAAAATATTCATTACCAGTTGCACTGAGACTAGTACTATCAGATCACACGGCAAGATGTAATTTGTGATAGCTTTATGGACGTAACCTTGAAACTGATATTTTCAGATGCAAGACAAAAAATTAATGTTGCGAAGTCATCTTTGGAACCATTGCTTTATTCTGACACATCCCACATACAACATATGGGATTATTGCGGTCACTTCTACG
Organism: Akabosia matsudoensis; assembly: GCA_019593645.1. NCBI lineage: Eukaryota > Metazoa > Arthropoda > Collembola > Entomobryomorpha > Paronellidae > Akabosia > Akabosia matsudoensis. Next base: position 40,573 of record VICI01000089.1, on the reverse strand, counting down.
TTTGTCCGGCAAGCCACAGTATAGAATCTATGACAAGTCGGTTCTGAAGCTCACCTCCAAATGACCATGAAGCTTGAGCATTTCCGTTAGCATAGTCAATATCATTGTGTCCCATATTCATGTAAATCATTCTATACCGTTTGTTGGACCAGACAACTGGATAGTAACCGTCATACCATATTTCCCAAGGATTCGGACCAGTTCCCAAAGGAAAACTAGAGGGATCAATGCTCGCTAAGATTTCAATGTTCGGGTCTTCAACCAAGTTACGTTGCCACCGATACCATTCATTAGCCTGAGATGAAAAAACGGCTGGAAGGTTCCTTGTTGCTGGGTGATTTCTATTTTCAATTTTAAGGTTAGCCGGTGTTGGTTTCCATGTGTTGCTCAAATACTCTCCAGAGCCAAGAAAGCTGTTATGGTACCAGTCCCAATCTTGAGGATATGCTGATGGTGTCAGTGCAAACGCACTGAAGTGAAATCCTAGCCATGCGCCACCGGAGTTCATATAATTTTCGAATGCTCTTCGATGAGCTGGATTCTCTGGGCGAGTGTCAAGGAAAATTACAACGTCTACAGAGCTTAAGTATTGTTCATTTAGCAAAGACCAGTCACGCGTGGAGATGAAACTGAAGTTGTAGTTGGTAGCAATGGAAGGAAACCAAAAATTCGCTTCATTTACGAAACTGATATGACCCTCGTCTTGTTCAGCGGTAGAGAACGCAACAACCCTTATGGATTGTGCTCTTTGAACCTACAGTTTAGGTGGAGATGTTTAAGGTCAATTTAATAGAGAACAAATCCTAAAGTGAACTAGGTAAACGAGTCTTACGATCAGTAGACCCAAAAGGGCTCCGTAAAAAACGGCATGCAATGTTTTATCCATTGTTTTTTAGCAGTATATGAAATGAAACTGAATCAGTGAGTCGAAATTAAAATGTGTCCCTATTACCTAACTGTGTTTATCGGTTTGTGAAAATGCTGAAAAACAATAATGATTGATTACTGATTGATTGGTGACATTTGTAACAAATTTTATTTAGACGGTATAACAACTTAACTTATCTGAGGATAGTTTTGTACTAGATTATAATTGATCGGATGTCATAATGACTATTATGTCCAACGTTACCAGGACACACACCACTAATATCCGTAGCACTGAGTAAACGACGAAATGTTATCGTTAAGCCGGACCTCTTTCAAAGAATGGTGACCTTTGGTACCTGGCTTAATTTCATAACACCCTCGGCAGTCCCGTTCTGTACAAACACGAATGCATCCGGTATGAGTATCCAAAGAGCTAGCCCTATCGTCAAATATCGATGGCATGTTGTAACAGCGTCTTCCAACGTCTTGATGGTAACTTTGTCCTGTTAATATAAAAACTGTGATCAAACCAGCAAAGAAAGAATGTGTATTTAAAATATAACTTCCAGTTATGGTTATACCTTGATGGTTTTCGTCCTCGTAAAACGTTATGTGCGGTCGCGGGTCCCAAGGTGCTCCTTTCACAACACAAGCCCCAAAAACAGAAGCAAAAAATAGGAAAAATCCGAGGCGGGCCATGGTAAACTGTTTTAATATCAAATTTGGGCAGAAACGTTCAGAAAATTTCTCTTTCTGATTCAAAAAAGATAACCGCTGCGTTTGAAAGTTATCTGTAAGCAAACCAACAGTGGCAAGCCTTTTATGCCATTCCAACCACGTAGGGATTTTTTTCAGCGGCAAGACAGCCGAAAAAAACCTGTTGATTGATTGACAGCAGCACTCACACTTTTCGCAAAACAAACTTGCACAAGCAGTGAATACTAATGAATATTTTGAATAACAATGTAGCTTGCAAGTGCACGCATGCTAATTTTATTGCAGTTTTCCTCATTACTGAAAATTATTGTCAAAAATATACAAATATTCGTATATTCATGTCAAATTCATTTTTTTATTTGTATATCTGCGCGTAGACTCATTCACACTTATTATGATTAATTAGGACAGGAAGAGCTCATACATAACATCAGGGTGATGAACGCTCAGCTTTCGAAACTCTTCCGACTGTGCCACAATTTTCGATTTATTTCTGTGGCAAAAAACAAAGACACGAATCATTTTTTAGGAAGCTTCTAGAAATGTATTATTTGGGGCATAAAAAGAGAACAACTTACTCTTTCATTATGTTAAAAGCCCGTCTTTTTAGGCGCATAGACCCCACCTCCACCCCGAGGGAGTACATGTTGAACGCATTTTCTGTTTTGACCTGCTTAACGAGCACTTGCTCACAATGCCTTTTCAAATTCGGGAAGCCGTAGGTCGACGAGGCAATCAAAAGACGGTCTGCTATTTCATGTATGTCCTCAACCCGTCCTGTATACATGTACCGGATCAGCTCTTCAACAACATCCGACCCCATATCCTCTCCAAAATCAAGCACGCTATCGTGATCCGTCATGTTATCAATCATGGCACCCAAAACGGGGCTACTGTAGGCCGCAATCAAACGATGAATCTGAAATTCCTCATCTCCGCTTTTGACAGTTAAATCTGTGTACTTGTCGTCTTTCATTATAGCATACATACTATGTAAAAACGGTGGCCATGTGAAATTGCTGGTTGACAGAGTGTTCACGAGTTTTAGATCCGTTTCAGATGACAAGCCAGGTGAATTTGTTACCTTGGCACTATCAGAACTAGACCACTGCAAACAATCTGCATCGGATGTGGTTGTGTCACCTTCTTGATAAGAGTTTATCACAAATTTGAACTCGACGAGTTGACTTTCTAGGCCGTGTGACTCAATCAGGTTGATAAGCTTAGTGTGTATATCAGACCATAAAAACAGGTATGTCCATGAGTACAGATTTTTGTTTCCTGGTATGGGAGATATTTGAAGAGTCGGATGGGAGGAAATTTGAGAAGGTAATGTCACGTATTCATCTTCCACGTGAATGGAGAGCCACAAGTCGTAAGACATCTTGGGACGAGGAGGAGCTCCATTGTTAGATGTTGTCATGTATCGATAAGTCACACGAAGTTCAAGTGATGACGATGACATTGATGCTCGGGTCAGAGTAAATGTCCACGGGCCGTTGAGTGGGGAAGTTAGATTAAATCGAACTTCCGACGCTTGAAGCTGAAAAGGTACCTGAAATTTTTCCAGGTATGCTATGTGGTCGGGAAGACCATCGACTCTCCAGTTGTGATGAATAGCTTTTCTTAAATAGGATACCTAGAAATAAAACCGTTAATGACAACATGTGTGAGATATGTTTTCTCGCTATAATGTCAACTTTGATACCTTGGATATAGTGCAAACAGCTTGAGGGCATGTTATACATGACTGCATTTGCTGGGACTCTGGCAGACTCGGCGACGTCACAGGTGCTAATTGATCTTCTGAGGAAGTTGAGGATGAAGAAGAAGCATGGGTGGTGGCGATATATGTATGCTTTGTCGAGGAAACCGGTGACAAACTTTCAGTTTGTTGAGAATAGGTATTTCCCCAGCAAAAAACGAAGCCCGTGACGATAACAATGAACTCAGCAGATTTGGAAGTATACATCGTAGCCTTAATAATCTGTTATTCAGTTATAGTAGTGGGATTAGAAAATTTGCGTCATGATGACGTGACAAATGAAAAGAAATGAATTTATGAATAGGGGCATGCTTTCCAGGCCAAAAATCAACCAGACATGAAAGAGAAAATCACATAGGTACGTATACCAGGAAGATGTTGATCATCGTCATGCCTATGTTTGCACGTTGAAGCAATGGCTTTAAGGCCAACAAGGTCATAAGAGCGTGGCAAGCTCCAGTAACCAAATAATCTTAATCCGGATAAATTACGTTGATGATTTTTTTCAATCAATGGGATGGATTTACAGTGCCAATGAACTTAGCAGCAGTCACAAAAAGTCGAAATATGTTTTCAAATGCATGTGCATTTGCTAATCATATTAATTTATTGATGATATTACCAAAATATTATAACAACGTAGAGCGAAACTGGGAAATGTGTATGAGTGATAGTGAGATCAAAATCTTCATTAGTACTAAAGAAGAAATATTACATAATTTTAATTTAACAGCTTCCAAACTTCTTCAACGTGATTTTATATCCTGAAATCATAAAGAGAACTGTTAGCTTCTTTGACATATTTGTCATAGTTACAAAAACGATAATAATATCTCGTTGAATCTTACTGTGATAACTCGATTCTGCAAACTGTGCCCGACATGCTAAGTAGCATCGATTGTAATATGTAACATTGTCGGAACCACAGACAGGTGCCTCTGTTTTCGGACATCTACACTTGATTCCCAATGCCTTTATTCGTCTCTCAATATCTTCTTCGTCTTCCATACACAAATGTCTCTATAGATGTATCATTTATAATCAACCAATAGGAAATTACATCTTCATTCCAGTCAAATCCAAGTAAAATCGATTAATCAAAGTGAAATGTTCATACCACATCCTCTTCCAATGTTTCCAGTCTTGTCTCCAAAGCATTTGCACTTGATCCCTCCCCACTTCCTTCATCTTGAGGGCTGCGTTTCCAAGCAACCACAAGCTCATCAGTCTCTGCTTCTGTACTTCTATGATGGTGTCGATGACGATGTCTAACCGGAAGCTGTGTTCCATTCTCACTTTCCTCTGCTGTCACATCACCGACCAAAATCGAAAAAACCAGACTTACTACAAATACGTCAAAGAACATTTTGTGGTTTTTACAAGGAATGTGCCTGCTTGCCCCAATATTTTAATATGATCTTTCAGCCAGTGCCAAATCAAAACTAAACGAAAACGAACTTTATGACACCCGTTTTTGTATCACATAGTTCTCTCAAATCATTCCAGGATTTCCCCTTGTTTACATGGGATCAGCCTTTTTTAACCTCATCATCACTTAGATTAAATGAGTAATGCTCCTCAAATTCCAAACATTTCTAAAACAAAATTTCACCTGGTCCCGGCAAAATAAACACTACTCCGTTAACGACATTGTTGTTGACCATTACAATTGACAATCCAATTGGCACATTTTTTGTCATTGTTTATCTTTTCGCACGTTATCACGTTAAGCGCAATGACATCATCCGGATTAGGCCATCAACGTTTAAGTTGCACTTGCATCACATGTATTTGAATAAAAAACGTGTACGAAAGACCATAGCTATTTTCTAAGAAATCTACTGTCTAAATTTTTTTAGTATTTTTTATGAAATGTTTATAATACTAAACCTTATACTTCAAAAAAAAGTTCAGAGTAATTTTGTATGCGCATATTTCCAATTTTCACTTGCATCATCGACATCATCTCAGCACAATCTGATGGTATAAACAGAGTGTACTTTCGTTTACGTTCAAATTGAATCCATTGAACTTTTGTTGGTTTTAGACTGTAGTGTACAAACAACCATTTCCCATTATGAGCAATTTCATTGAAATTCCGCTTCCCATAAAACACCGCACCATTATGAAAATCATATCCATTAGGCATGAAAACATGTGCAACTTCCTTCAGTAAAAAACTTATCTTGTGTTTCTTTCGCAATTTTCTCACACAACAAAGTACGAAAAGCATGTTCGGAGATTGCTCATATTGCTTAAATGATACACAATTTGGAAACAAAACGCTAAGACATAATATCTCATGGGCTAAAACTACGCACATGATTTCTAAACTTTTTTCTTTTAAACTAGTTTTGTTGAGTTGTACAGCATTCCTATAAAACAAGCTTTCTCATTAAGAGCGACAAATAAGGCCTTTTAAAATATATTTTTGATGACAACCTGACCAAATCGGGAAAAAGTCATGAAATGAAAATGTGCTCATTCATCACGTTGGCCGTCGGTTGTCATGTCACCAAATGCCTACTCACACCAGCAGCAGAAACACACACAAACCGCTCGACCGCCTTTGACATTCATTAAATCCAGGACTGGTGCTACTGCTTTAATTCTTATTTTTTTGGTAATATGAGCCGAGCATCGAAACAAACATTTTTAAAATATACAACCAAGTTGTAAGATGAGCTCACGGTGAAAATTTTCATGAACCAGTTTCCTTATTAAAAAAGTCGTATCTTAAAGTTTTTAGCTCCTCGTTATGATCATCTTTTTACGACCAATTTCTTGTAGTTGGTTCGTGTACACACGCATTAAATGGGTCTTTAATCATGTAATCTAACTGCAACAAAAACACACTACTCTCGGCAAGGATGTTTCTTTTTTCTTCTTCTTCTTAGTTGACTACGGTGAGAATGTGTAATCGATTATACCATGCACATAAAACGTTTTTAGGTACTACTCCAAGTCTGTGTAGACAATTTACAATTTTTGTTTCTTGCATTTTTATATTTCTCTGTTGGCTTTCCTCCTTTTGGTGCTTTTGTGGTTGGGGAGGCTGGTAAATATTATTATGATGACGATGAATATTACAACTTAATATTACTACTTGTCGTGTGAAGCTTATTTGAAGAAAAATTGTTAATGCAAACGAATAGCTTAATGTGATGTGTGTAGCAACCAAATAATATTTCATGTCTGTGCATTAAATCCTTGCTTATTTTCGTGTGTGCAAACTTACCTTCCAAAGTTCCAACCTTGAAGGCAAAGTCTGCTACTACACCGTCCCAATGTAAAAAGTCAAAATATTAAATGATTTTGTAACGCGCTACCTGATTACATCATATCCCATTTTTTACTTGCGGATAACTTTGCTTAAAATCACAGTAAAGGATTGAGAGCTGTGTAAGTGATTCTTGCAAGAAGGGGAAAAAAAGTTGGTGGTCACGCTCATTACGAAATATTTTCTCTCGGCCTGACTTGGGTCTTAGCAAACTCTCTCTCTCTCTCTCTCATTGAAAACAAAAATTTGATCAATCATTGAACAAATCTGGGCGAACACACACACAACTCTCAAACTTACTTACACCATCATCGTGGTTTGGTCTTGGCATTGGTGGTAATGTGATGATGATGGTGAAGTCACACGTACACGCGAAAAGCAATCATGACATGTATCATCCCCAACTAAAACAGAGTATTTCACAGTTTACCAGCAATCTACAACTAAAAACGTTTACTTTCCGTTGCAAACTCGCCAGCATTTGCTGATAAAAAAATATATCTTGAGGTTTTATCCTGAACGGAAAGCAGCTATCCAGCGTAGTTTGCCAGCCACCATGAAAAAACGTCATCAAAACTACATCGTAACATTTTGTAGTCGAAGTGGTGGTAGTGCGAGTGGAGGAAGTAGCACAAGTATTTGTAGTGTAAACGACCAGCCGTTGACTACCCCGACTAAGAACGAGACAGAGGGCGAGGAGAGAATGGAGAGGAGACAAAATTCTACGACAAATCTTCTCGGGAATGATGAGACAAGTGGACTGTCTGGAGAAAGCAAGTCGCTGGTCCGACTGAGAGAAAAGTTTCATGGCTGTTTGTTAGGCGCTTTGGTGGGAGACTGTGTGGGCACTTTATTTGAGAGGGACTACGGTGTAAACTACTCAGTTCTTGAGGATCTGTACCATTCACTGACAAACTTGAGTGAAGATGAAAAGCTCATGGATTTGCATGGAATCGATGTGGCCTTGGGACCAAAGCGAATCAGGGAAATTCTGGAAACGAAAAGGCAAAGTTGTGCAATTGCTGGAGGAAGTAGTCAAGAGGAAGGGAGTAATTTTTTAAAACCTCCTCAAAGTCATCTTCAAATGAGAAGAAATTCGGCTTTAGCTACAGGCACAACTAAAGAAATACCGGTGTTGCTGGGGACTGGACCTCATGGTGGATCCAGACGAGGGTCGTTTTCAAGGCCTATCGAGCGCTACTCGGATGACACAGTTATGACGAAAAGTGTATTATACTCGCTAATTCACTGTAAAGGATTTGACGCTCGCCACGCGTCCAAGCAATTGACAGAAGACTACTTTTTAAACATGAACAGAAAGTTTTGGAGGGTACATTCGTGATGTATTTGTGCAATTAAGAGAAAATGGCTACCAGGATCCGTATAATCCTGCGAAGAGGTGTAGTGGAGGGATAGGCGCTCAAGGGAATGAAGCAGCAAGTCGTGTGAGCCCGATAGCATTGTATTGTTGGACGCCACAAGATAATCAACAGGTGTCTTGTGGAACTGGCTGGGAAAATGGCAAAGATAACGAATGCACACAGAACAAGTGTGCATGGAACTGTTCTACAGGCATTGGCAGTTCATGCTGCATTCAATTGGGAATTCATAGGTGGACAATGCAGTGCTTGTGGAATGGGAGGGGATGGAGGTAGTGGGAGAAATAGTAGACATGGAAGTCCGCTACTCATGAGAAGAAGGGGTAGTTTGCATCACGCTACGAGGAATTCTCAAGATGGAGGGATTCCTGGGGGAGGAGGACGAGTTGGAGTTGAACAACAACCAAAGTACTTTTGCGAACAGGTTTTGGAGAGAATGGTTGGAGTGGAGGGACGGGGCTCTAGTTTGTTCGAAAATCTGAAACATTTAGTACACTCAAGTGTCCAAAGCGGTGGAGTCAAAGATGTTTTAAAGCCACAAGAACCTACTTATTCCGACAAATTACGTACAATTTTAGAATTTCTCCAAAGATCTCAGCCCCCAGCCAGAATAGAAGTGATAGAGAGACTAGGAAACGGGGCGAAAGCAATTGACTCCGTACCGACTGCAATTTACTCGTTTTTGTTTGCTGCCAAGAACGAAATGCTTCCAGAAATGGGGACTCCAATTAAAAGCCCTATATTACGGACAATATTCCACGCAATTGGACTCGGCGGAGAAACGGACACTTTGGCAAGCATGGCCGGAGCGATCGCCGGCGCGTACTGGGGTATAGCTCACATTCCTCCAGAAATACTTCGAGTTTGCGAAGGTGCCGAAGAAATTCAAAAACTCGCTGATGAATTATTTAACATTGTTTTGAAAAACAAAGGAGGTATCAAATCAATTCCAGGAACTGTTGGAGCAACCAATATTTGTCAAACTTGTCATCAACCTTACAAATAAAAAAATCTTTTGTTTTCTTATACTATATACTTGATATAAAACTCGAATAAAAAATACTACGCTATTACATGTCACCAGATCTCGCCCTTCATTTACGGGTCCCTTTGGACCCTCATTCATTAAGTTTTCATTTCACACCCCAGTTTTCGTTACCAAGCCAGTATCCTAAATGGGGATCTCTCACAAAAGTCACAAATACCATCCCTTCCATCCCTGCAGTTAGAAAATAGAAATCCTTATGCGAAAGAAACCTCCACAAACCCATTCTTCAACACAAAAAGACCCTTTTACTTCGTTTAATTAATCGCACTTACATCATCTCAACGAAAATGTTACGTCGTTTACCCAGTCATGTTATTGGTAAGTACGCTACCCTTACGACGACCTTTGTCTTCATTTGCTTCAAGTGCATCTGCATATTGGAAGGGCATTGAACATTGCTAGGACAGGTTTTACGATTACGGAAGGGGTCTACTTTTCTTACCCTACATGCTCAACCTGCATTTGTTTCCATTCTCCTCGCTCCTCTCTTTGTGGTGGATGCTAATATACGTTGTTGATTCGAGTTTTAGGAAAACAAAAGCTGCAGCAGCATTCTGAACATGTACTAGGAATGGACATGTTTGTTTACAGAAATACAAAATGACGTGCTGGGACGACAAAATCGAAAATTGTTTTTGAATGCTGCAACTTTTAAATTTGTTGTTGTCAAAACTGGACAGATTGACCTTTCTGTGTGCACTGAATGATTGCTCAAAAAAAATCCGTGCAAATTTTCCGATCTCAGAAGATTCTAGATAGTTTTTCCCAGAAAGTTTAACTTTGACGAAGTAGAAAGGTAAGCAACGATCGTAGAAGTGAGAGGGCCGCAAGGTTATCTAAATGGCACGTTTAAAACCTACTGAATCTTATTTGGTCTAGAGTTTAGCATTTAGTAAAAGTCGTGACATCCGACCGGATAACGACGCAGTCACAGTCTTTGCAGTGCTGAGTTTGTGAAGGGTGTTCAAGGGTGTTGAAGTTAAAATGCGTGTGATGTTGAGCTATTGTTTTAATGTGGTAGGGGCTATTAATAACTGTTAATATGAATGATAGAAATGATTTAATTAACGTAAATAGTGGTTAGGACATGTTTCAGCATACAATAGATGTGATTATAAATGGTAATGGATTTGTTTATTGAGTGTGTGTATTAAGTTTGTTTGATGCGTGATTGTTTTAGCTGAAATGGAACGGGCAGGATCAGAATGTGACCTGAGAAAGGCGAAGACCTCTCTGGATCAGGAAAATTGCAAAACACCAGTGAAACCTCGATATGGCGACAGATTTGTACCTGTTAGAGCTGGAAATACTTGGAACCTAACGTATCCCGAGACACCTTCTACAAAACAGGTAAGTTTTCACAAAACTGATAGTATTTAAAAACATGTCGGTCCCTTAATTATATACGGTTTATTTATATTTTCAGACTGTCGACGAGTTTCAGGACAATGGGGACCTTAAAACGGAAGTTTGTACCGAACAAACACCAAAAGGGAGAACCACGGCGTACTCATGCCTGCTAAAAAATGAGGTTTTAGGATACGATTACGATTCCCCTGATGTACTATCCACTCCAAAGTCGAAGGCTAGCCGACGGTTGTTCAACGTAAGTTTCAGTCTGCACGTACTTTAACTCAACCTAGATTTATTGCCAGTAAGAAGTAATTATTATTCTTTTATCATTACAGTTTGACTCTTCGGAACGACAGGCAAACACTCCAAGCAACGGTGATAGATACTCCCCTTATTCGAAAACGCCTATAAGCAGGAGTAGTCAAAAGCTGGTTTCAACTCCCGTCAAGAAGCGCTGCAGAATATCCAAGCATCCGTACAAAATCTTAGATGCTCCTAGTCTTGCCGATGACTATTATCTCAACTTGATCGACTGGTCGAGCAGAGATGTGATTAGTGTTGGACTTGGCCAAACAATGTATTCCTGGACAGCAGCTACAGGAGTTGTGGAAACCATTGCCAATCTGGAGGAATGCAGCGATGCCCCGACTAGTGTCAAATGGAACGAAAAGGTTTGTCACACTAAAATCACTCATTATTAGTCTCGACCTTCAGCGAATTCTAATCTGATCCGTCCATTGTCTACTCTATCCTGACAGGGAAACTTGCTGGCTTTTGGGAGTGAGTTGGGGTATGTGAGAATTTGGGACGTCGCAGCAGAGAAAATTGTATATGAAGACATCGTTCACAAAGGTATTCCAAGCAGCAGAATAGGATCCTTGGAGTGGTGTGGAGAGACCCTCATTACTGGGTCGAAAGACAGGCTCATTAAACTGGTCGATCTCAGAACTGCTCCATCGTACGATAAAATTGTGGGACACCATGGCCAAGAGGTTTGTGGCTTGAAATGGTCGTCTTTTAACTCTTGTCTGGCATCAGGAGGAAATGACAATGCAGTGTGCTTATGGAGTCTCAACGCTGACAAGCCGTTGCACACTTTTAGAGAACACTCTGCTGCAATAAAAGGTAACTTAATTCCGTGTATTGATCTTTTATACAAATTATCAATCATTTGATGAGCTTAACTTAATCCAATTTTCTTTTAACTGCAGCGTTAGCATGGAGTCCTCACGAGAAACATGTTCTCGCTACAGGAGGAGGATCAAGTGACAAATGCTTGCGTTTTTTCAACACAATCAGCGGTACTTGCATCTCCAACGTGAATACTAATTCGCAAGTGTGTAATGTCGCCTGGTCCCCGCATTCTAAGGAACTCGTCACCACCCACGGATATGTCAACAATTACATCAGTGTTTGGAAGTACCCTTCGCTCAAATGTGTTGCTAGTTTGAAAGGTCATTCTCAACGTGTTCTCTACATGGCCATGAGTCCAGACGGCAACAATATCTGCACTGGAGCAGCCGATGAATCGTTACGCTTCTGGAAAATCTTCGACAAAGTGGATGGTCGCGCGAGAAGATCAACGCTAGATTTGTTCGATGGCATTCGATGAGTAGCCCCACATTCCACTTGAATTTCTTTTAGTAATTAAATAATAGTCCAGTTCCTCAATCAGAAATAAGGTATTATGCACTAGGTCCCAAACGTATTCTACGCGAGATAAACGATAAAATGATAAGACGTTTTGTAGTTTCAAAGTGAATAAATTTTATAGCGCTATTTTGTTCAAGATGCCATTAATATGTACAAAACTAATAGCCTCTATGCAATTCTCAGTACCTAATTGAATAATGTTCATCACATTCAGGATTTTAATATATTTTGTACAGAAAAGTGCCATCCACTGTCATATCATGAGTTCATTTTTATGTACGCAAACGTACCTATTTATTAAATGTGACGAATTCGATGAAATACAGACTTAAAATAATAAAAAGAGAAAATGTATTACGTTAATTCATTAAACTATAGATCAAGTACGCGACTGAGGTAAAGCTATTTATACATTTCGATGTAGCGATGAGTGAGTGAGTGAGTGACAAGAGTTGACTACGTTATAATTCAGCACCTCAACAAGAACCGCAGGTAAATCTACTGAAATCGTTTAAAACGGTTAAAAACAACGCATAATACAAAGAACACATAAAGATGTTTAAGACAGTGCAGTGTGTTTTGGATCATCTCCTTCTCTTTATCTAGCCAAGCAAGCTCTTCTCTCAGTCTTTGATTTTCCATTTCCAATCTGGTTACTTCCCTTCGCAACCTGGTCAGTTCCAACTCAAGTTGAATTCTATCTTGTCGCAGTGCTTCCAGCCGCTCCTGATAAATGTCGGGTTCAATATCTACCACGTCTGTCACGCCTGCTAGTGCTGACCTGTATGAGAGAGAAAAACGGTTAAGGAAAGGCCAAAATGTTTGTTTTGTCTAGTGGAATTTTTTAAAAGTCAGTTATCCCACTTCAATTCAATAAAAGTCGTTTCAATTCAAATCCGCTTACCTTAAATTTAAAATATGTCTGCTCGGTTGGTCTTCGAAACCCATCTTGATTTTATCTAAGTTCTAAAAAAGGCGAAGGGGGCAGGGATAATGTCCAGCCGGAACGTAAATGTAAAGGTTAATTAAATGGGGGATAGTTAGCACATAACTAAAAGAAATTGGTTAACCTCTATTCGAGTGCATGAAATGCAAAAGTAAACAATGCCGACGTCCGAAGCTGATTGTTTTTTTTTGTCTCATTTTCTCCGGAGGACCCGCCCTCAAACAAAGGATGCTGTATGAGAAATTGGGGAAAAAAGGACAACAATGAGCATAAGGTCCCATGTTTATGCTCTTGGAATACGCTTCATAATTCCATAATTTTTATAAACTAGTTTCATTCATCATAAATAAGATTTAAAAATTCTAAATTATGGCAATATGGATTTTAAAAAGCATAGTTTTGCTAATCCGGATTTTTCTATTATCTTGTCAGTCTTATCTAAGAAGACCACAAAAAATGGGTTATCGTATTACAAAATGATTGTCATTTTGTTGGCAGATGGCATTCTCTCTGTTCCTATGCTTGATGCTGAAAACATTTTTATTTTCATCGTACCGATCCAACATCATCATCAATATCATTTATCCTGAATGCTCAGCATTTTCGATTCATTTAATGCATGTCTAACCTTCAAACAAGACATGAATTGATGTAGCATGTTAATTTATTTCAGACTTTATTTGCATTGAAATGTTTATAGTAGTAAAAAATCTATTGTCTTTTCTGATGCTCTATGCTTGTCCACATCAAGTTCTCCAAATCCACATCTATACATTTGTTCGTATGGAGAGTGAGATGCGGTTTTGAAGACCAGAGTTACCAAAGCTTTATCTTAATACATAACAACATAACATGATTGATATCCTTCCTTTGAACTTAAGAATAAGATGCATCGCTTGAAAGTGTTCTCAGCTCGGATAAATTCTTCGACAGCTGCATTCTTAGTGCTGGAATTTGCGGTTCTCCAGGGGAATAATTAACTCTCTTCAACAAAACCAATGATAAATAAGTGAATTTGCTTAGACCAAATCCAGTTTCAATTCCATCCTAATTGTGTAAGACACAGATGTATTCCTACCTAAGTGTATAATAATTAGAAATTTTTGTGCCCTTTGTTCGATATCATGGACGCTCCTGATCAAAGTGACATACCGGCAAATGAAATCACCGATTCCATACCCGTGCTCCACGCACGTGGCACTCATTACCAAGTTGGCTTTCAAATAGTAAGATATCTATTTTTATTTCATAACGTTACCCTCCGTTGAATCAGTGTTATCAATCAAATCCGAGAACTGTTGAAATTCGCAGGGAGAAACGTTTCGAGTCATGATTCAAGAGTTACTTGGTTCTTGGCCGTACTACAATAATTTGCTAACAATTGCGTCAACTTCGGCTGGCAAAGCACTCGTTGAAAACACATTGAATTTGTGTACTATGAAATTTCCTCAATACATCAATGAAATCAAGGGATATGGCTGCTGGGTCACAAATTGAGTTTGAAAAGCTTTTCATTCTTAACATGGACTCTATTTTGTGCACTTTGGAGAAAAATGTGATAACCCAAGAGGACAGCGAGATTGAAAAAGTTGGAGCGACAGGGTGCACTTCAATCCTATGTCGGAAAGATGAAGTAAACGAAGATAAAAACATGCTTAGAATAAAAAACGTGTTTTTTCATCTTTCAATTTAAACTCAGTTTCTATTGAACTTTTTCAAAGACTATTTTTGGTCATACTGAAGACGCCATGACGGAACTGGATTGCCATGTTTATATCATTTCTGCAGAAATAATAAGCGATTTGGATTATTCCACTGTCCTTGAAAACTTCACAACATTTTGCTACGCAGGAACACTGATGGGCTTTACAATGGGCTTCAACAGTCACGGCATGCTGTACTCCGTCAATACAACTTTTCCAACTGTTTACACTAAGGGAACTCGTACGTACCAAAAAGATAACACATTTACCAGCGAATGCAAATAGATAAATTGGTGTTTATTTGGAAAATATAGCACGGGCATTCATATCGAGAGCGCTGTTGGCAGCCCCAAATTTACCTGAGCTTGTGAAGATCCTCAAGGACACCGGAAATGGTATTGCGGACGGGTTCAGCTTGAACATTTACTTTTATCCAACTGACCGCCATGGGAGCAACGCAAATACGCCATTTTACAACATTGAAATTGCCCCACCTAAGCGAGACAACAATGGAAATGAAAGCAACGAGAGTGTTGTCGATGTACATGAAGTTGACGAGAACTCAGTGCTCATACATTGCAACAGGTAAAAAAGATATACTTTTTGGGTGAAGGACGAGTACAAAGTGCTGATGATGATTTTTTTGTATGCTAAAATGATTTACTAGGTTTATGCGAATTGAAAGTGGCGAGTGTAACCAAACAGCCATTATGTTTAGCGACAAGAGAAGTTCAGCTTTGAAAAGCAATTATGAGGATCCAGCGACAGAAAGTGACGTGAAGAAAATGTTGAGCGACCAGTCCGACTGGAACTTCCCTGTGTACAATGACGGGAACGACGGTAACAGTGACTTTGAGATGAGCTTTGTAAGAACTGTGGCCACGGGGATTTTCAACATCAATGAACGAACTTGGAGTGTGTACTCAGCCGCTTCGGCTACGTCATCTCCTGTGCATAAATTTGTAGTTTTTTAAGACTAATTGGTGGTGAATAAAAACTAACAAACAAAATTAATAGTATTTTAAACTTGGGGACCAATAAAAATTACGATTGCTCTTGAGAATTCCGCTTCCAGTCACGTATAAACATTTTATGCATCTTTGTTACAAGATTTATGTTTCATTATACAGTTGCATTACCGTCAACCTTGAAGAATTTTGCTTGCATGTGAAGCTGTGCTTTTCCTCACTGCACTGTAGTAGTAATTGAATAGTGCGTGCGTGCGTAGTGCAAAAGTAATTACTGATTATGGATGGCGATGTGTGGGATTCCCAAAGACTTATCATCACGTTGTCAGTTTCATTAACTGCATTATTAAGTAGCGAAAGCTGCTATATAAGATCGTAAGTGCTGTCTGTCCGTCTGTCTGTCGGTCTGTTATCGCGAAATCTCAGAAACGCTTGGACGTACAGACTTGAGACTTGGCACACTCGTTTGCGTCATTAAGAGCATGCTTGTCACACAGTTTCAGACAAATCGGCCTCACCGTTTTCCTGATAATCGCTCATTACTGCTACATTGAAGAAGTGTGTAATGTTGCACTATCGTAGTGATTCGTGTTGCACAATCGCAGTACTGCTCAACGCTTTCGCTACTTTGCAAGTGTGTACTACCGCGCTGGTTTTTTTCTACATTTATTTCAATGCTAATCACAGTTTCATATAGTGTTTCATTCTGCTTGATGTATGTATTACCTAGTTCCATGGATTTCTACAAGGGGTTTCGCACATCCTCAGGAACAACCACATGCTTAACTTTGTTCACCGATCTAAGATTGTTTGTATTCTTCCTTCTTTCGATGCATTTCTTCACTATCTCAAATCTCTACATCGTACACCTACAGTTCTTAAGAAAATGATATACATTTCCTGAATACCGAATCTCAAATGAGTTTTACTATTACGTTTTATGTAAATACACGCTCCACACTGCAATTACAATTTATAAAGTCCCAAAGTTTTTAAAAAGTTGTCTAATTACGATCATCGTGTTGGTAAACAAAAGCATTATTCTTTTCTGTTGGCTGGGTCGTGTAATATTTGCTCAAATGCATTGTTCGGGGAAACTGGGCTCCCACCATTACTCATCTTCCATTTCATGGTTGTCATCAATTAAGTCGTCACACCTGGTTGCTCTAGCACAGCTTACTAAACTTACTACGTACTTACGTAAATTCAATGGAATTCCGGACAAAAAAAGATGAATGATATCACAACACTGTTGGGGTACTCCTTTTGCTATTATACCTTTAGTACTACTGCATCAATTCAACAAACGGTACAAAAAAGTTAATAGCTGTCCGCGTAGACGGTCTGGCATATGAACGCTTTATAAAAACATGAACATGTTCGTAGAATCCATTCATTCCATAAATGAACGGCATAGGTTGTGTTGATTAGTTTTTTCCACATGCAATCTGTTTATAAGGCATACAAGGTGGCAAGTTTCCAGAGATCTTGTTTTGTTTTCTAAGATTGGACAAAGGGCTCAGAAGTATTCTCTGCGAGAATGAATAGCTGCGAGTTCAAATTTTTCCTTTTCGGATGTGTGACGGTGACAGTCATTTCAATTGTTACTGGAGCACCACCACCTCTAACCAATTTAAAGCATACATTTGGAAGCAAAGGTAACATAGACAGTTGACAGAATTTTTCGCACAATCACCATAATCGGTGTCTATTTCGAAAACTAAATTGATGTTCGTTTTTATTCTAGACGAAATACCTGCAGCGTTTTTTGAATCTACACCTTTAGAAAGGAGTAACACTACTCGGCAAACTTCAGGTTGGCTAAAGTTATATCAAATCTTATAAATTTGCGATTACTACCCGGCCTCTTATGGTGTAAACTATTGTCTATATAGAGCGCAGGGTCTATCCTGCATGTCAAGATGGCAGTGGAGGCATGTGTGTTGATGCTGGAACTTGCCCAAGTAAGCTAAAACCCGAACGAAATGAGCCTGGAGCCTGTGCATCTGGTCAAGAGTGCTGCTTTGGAGGTATTAAAAAAATCATTAAAACACGTTTAAACACATAAATGTGGCAAATCAAAATTATTTTTCCTAGCTCCATCCAATGATAAAACTTGTGCAAGTCGAGGTGGAGAATGTATAATCAAGAAAGATTGTGGAAAAGCTACCCCTACTTTCTTGGATGCTGTAGACTGTGATCAAAAGAATGGACGAATTTGTTGTATTCAACTCTAAGTCTTGGATTTTTAACCCCTCTCAACTCTATTTATATAACTCTTTAGAGCTTTACTCCGTGTAATGAGATGATGCAAGTACTTACTATTTACATCGATAGCGTGCAACATTCATCTTCTGTGTACAAATCTCTTTGCGCAATCAACTTTTCACATTTTTGACATTTATGCTCCTTACTACGAAATGTAAACTCAAATTGCTTACCATAAACATTATTTGAAAAGGTTGTGACTCGCCACTGGCCAATATTGTTCAACGCTCTTTACCACTTCAAGTTAGAAATCTTTGAGCTCAAAGCCACTTTCGCATAAACACAAGGAGCCTCGGTAGCTGTACTTAATTTGACATTGTTTTCTAAACTGAATGGGCATCAGACCTTGCTCGTTTTCACATCGTCACACAAACCCCCTTTCATCATTCATCACCACTTTAGCAAATCACCTTGATCATCGCATCGTCAATTTTTCTTTCAGTTGTCCTCATTAATAGCGTCTGTCTTCAAACAAAATATATAAAAAAACTCGCAGTAGCAAGTTTCTTGAGCATGTGCCTGGAGCAGCAATCCTTTTTATTGCTATTTTTTTAAAGCTTGCCGACATTTAATTTCATGAGCAAATCGTGTTCGACCTAATCATATAAAAACAGCTTCATTGCATATAGGTCAGCCAAGTTAATTAGCAAACCTTATATACACAAGGCAAAACGATAAAGATAAGGTACACAACGAACGACAAGTTGGGTTTTTGCCTATTGACGTTCGGTGACCGGAAAACAACAACTAGGCACTGGAACCTCCGTTCTTTTACAACGCTGCTGGCCAATTATTTCCTTGCAAAATAAAATTAGCATTTGTGCTTCCTTCTCTGATGGTACACCTCCCCATGGTTGGTCGCATCTGATGCCAGCAGCTATTACGTCGTTTTTAACCAGCCCTACTTCACCGACTTAAAATTTTTCTAGAAGAAAAACCAGCTCCCATTGTAGCTTTATTCCTTCTCCTAATTCTCTCACACATGAGTAACTCCTCCATAACAAGGTGCATCTACTAGTGGTATATCATTAATAAATTTCAAAGTTGATTTTATTGCGTGGGTGTCAAAATAAAATTGTAATTTATGCAAGGACTCAACTAACACTCGAAACCGCCGGCCAAGCTTTCTTAGCTCATACATCGTGATCCTCATTTATAATGACTGCCTGGAGCAGTTCATGTTCAGCGAAAAATTGCACTTCTTTTTACATTCAAGCACATTCCCTTGAAGCCCCACTGCCTCCACAATTATATTATTTCTTTGTACTTGCTCCCGGCGAAATCTCTTGACCATATATTTTTTTCTTTCTGAAGCATTATTCCCGTCGTCATCTCAAGCACCTTGAGTCTTTTTTCGTATTCAAGCTAGAAATAATTCTATGGAATGGCTCGGAGGCGAAAACCGTATGGCTATGATATAATGTTTGACGGAATGGACAACGAATTTATGGATTCGTTCGTTGTTCGTACGGAGATGTGACGACCGTAAAAAAACAAGGCGAGTGACTGATGAGCACCCTGCGTGCATGCATACCTGCATAGCTCTAACCCGATGACAAAAAAGGCAGAGAATTAGCCTGGAAGGAAAAATTCTGATGATGAAATGTTGACTTCGCCACACCAACAGCTTTCGGGATAGAAGATGCTTCATAAGATATGCAAATACCTGCAGTGCATACAACAGTTATACTCATTTTTGAGAATTCATTTGGTCATGAGTAGGTATATGCCTATGGATTCCAGATTCAAGCGGTTTTTTACAAAAGATGTGAAAAGTAACTTGACTCTTGTTTATGGACTCGGCGTGGTATTTTTTTAGAAACCTCGAGGGCTCATCTCTGGTATTTTTTGGAATGCTTGGCGAAAGGGAAGCAGAGAGTTGTGATCGTTAAAAATCCATCACCTCTTTAAAATATGAATGCTCCAAAATAGGATCATAAAACGAGGTGTCGTCCGTTCCTCTTTTCACTCCATGTAAGGAAACATTCCAAAAAACTATTATAGCGTTGCACCATGAAATTTAGATGACAATCCAGATGCTCAGGCCATGTTTTTTACGCAACACTAGCCAAAAGGCTAATAAGCTTTTGTTTCCTCAAACAGATTAGAAAGAAAACTTGTTGGACGATCCAGCATCAAAATATTATTTTTTTTGTACATGCATCTATGCTAGTGGCCATACAAGGAAGGAAGTAAAATAGAGAAGCATCTGGTAAAACATTCTTACCTCTTCTAGCACCCTTACTGTTTAAAAAGTATACAACGGTTAACTAACAGAATGATTAAAATTCTGTTAGATCTAACAAAAGTTGCGGGAGAAGTAGAAAGGTGACCTTTTTTTGAATGCATGCGATGGTAAACAGTTTGCAAAAAAACATATCACAAGCGATGAAGTTTCATTGTGAACAATTTTGTTTTCATCCTGAGCGAACAAAGGCCAGGAATAAAGGAAAAACCGAGCTTCAGTCAAATTTACTCCTGGTGGGCTTTCTGTCTATATAAAAATACCTCTCAAAATATTAGTATGAGCAGCATTTTTATATGTATTTTTGTCGAGCGTGTTTTAACCCCATAGGCGCTTGGAATGGCGAGTACAGAACAAGCTATAAGAGAGCGAGCGCTTTTGCTGTAGTTGCTTTTTGAAAAAAAAAAGTTTTGAAAAAAGGGAATTTGAAAAAGAGAATAATAATAAAAGCTTAGCCTGCAAAATAAACTTTTACCAAACTAACAACAGTGATGGTGGTAGTGGCGGTGGAAAAATGGCTACAGGGTGGATATCCGTACAGCTAGAAAATTCATCGTTGAGTTTTGTGTACACTCTCAAAATGGATAGGAGTAATCTAGTAAAATGCAAAAAAAATGGAGACAGGACACAGAGCTTACTCGACGAATATAGAATTTGTGTATATTCTATGGGGTTAGAGTTTTGTTCGAGAAGCTGGTCTGTTTTTTAGCCCGAGGAAAAGCTGGTACTATACCAGGCCAGCAAGGCAAAGTCGTTATGATCATCGTCATTTTTGTACGTTTTCATAACAAATATATCTGGTTTCAAGGTAGATGACAATACTGAACTTTGTGAAAACGTTTGTCATAATTCTTTTTTACCTGTGACAAACTAGCATGTGTGACGACTGACTGATCAATTTTACGTTAAGATTTTGGTAGTTTACACAGAACCGTAAGTACATAGTATGAACACTTGACAAATAGTTTTTTCATTGCAGTTTTTTTCTTGAACAAAACGTTCTTTGTACAGGACTGAAAAACGTAAATGTTTACAATATTTTTTTCTCTCTCTCGTAACAATTATATTATGAATGAATTAGATATGCAAAATAAGACGAAGAGAAAGCGCGACTGAAAGCTGAGGAGGAGAAGGAGCAGCTGTATATCAGCAGGGTACCTTCTTTTTAAAACATGCCTTGTCAGTCAACCTGCATCCATGAGGTCCACATGGGTTTGATATGTAGCCTAAGTTTTTTTGGTCATAATAAAACTAAACTGCCTCAGGTTACAATTCGAACAGTATTAAAAATTCACCTTTTACCTCGTTCAACATTTTCCTACCACGGCAGAAAATTGATAGAAGGTGATGATGACGAAACATTCCGCTTTGCCAACTATATCGAGAGGTTTACGAATGCATGCCTTGAGCAAAAAATTTATAAACTTTATAAACTTTATTTGCTTGTATGGTTTTTTCCTCTTTGTAACAATCTATATATTTCTGACTACAGCTGCTGCTCCTGCTTCTGATGACGAAGAGAAAATGCCGGATTTTGCCAAAAGGCATTATTAACCCAACTTTTTTTTGCCTACAACCTAACTAAACGCATTTTCGTCGTTGTTGCCTCGAGCGGAACGGCAAAGCGATGTCGAAGCCAAAACTAACTCTTTTTTCTGTAAAATACCCAGTGCTTTTACTGTTGTATAGCAGCTCTATTTTTTCCAGGAGTCCATTTTTGGGAAAGGTACACATATATGTATTTTAATAATGTTACTTTTTCAAACAATTTTTAACTGAAAAAGTCCTTTTTGTATTTTGCCAAAAAAATACACTATTTTCCATGAATATTCTCCGTCAATGTAATACCGCTTGTTGTGATTGTCTTGAGGCATGCAAGCAGAAAAAACCTTTCTCCGTGTAAATTTTCCAGGGAAAAGCGGACCATTCATATGGTCCAATACAAGAGAGACCAAGCGGAGGAAACTAAAGTAACAAGCTTCAAAAAGCTATGTACACCAAATAGCCCGACAGCAGTTTTTGTATTATCTTGCCTGGTCTATGATGCGAGAAATGAAGTTACGGTTTCAACTTTTAATGCAAAATAAGTCTTGAATAGCGTATTGTAGATTCTATTATCAATGCGAAAAAAATTACAAAAATGACATTATTTCGTGGCTGTATATGCTTGCATGATAAAAAACGAAGTTTTGTATGAAAAATAGTTCTTTTGTAATAACATACGATACTGATTGGCTTGAGGGCCGCATGTGCCTCTAAAACCTTACCAGAAGATGAACATAAAAAATGTGATGAAGATGGTGAGTAGTACATCAAGTTGATCTACAACTATCAGTGGAATCACCCAAGTGAGATGGTTTAGCAAAGAATGGAATCTATTTGGAATGAGGTATGAAGAGAGTAAGGTTGATTTGCAAGGCGTGGGATTAAAACTTGTAGCGTAAACAGAACTATGATTTTTTTCCTCGGTACTCTTGATAAGGCACAGCGTAAAGAGAGATATAGAAGGAAACCCAACAAAATTGCCGGAGGGGCAAAGGAGGCAATAAGCAGCACACTACTGCCAGCACTTTCCCTTCGTGTAACTAGTTTGGGCATTCTTCATTCTCGCACTGACTTCTCAACTGTGCACACCTCGCGACAGATTGTGGGGAGAACCAAAATACAACTGAGCGTTGTTGTGGAGGAGTTCCGTGGATGAATGAGAAACTGCTTTCTCCAGCAAAGATTCACATTACCCCCGATAAAAAAACGTAGCTGTCGCAAACACACATGCAACCATTTGTTGCATCCTGCTAGAGCATTGAGACTTGTGCTGTGTTTAGTAAGGTGTTTATCCACGTGCTACATATTTGTCATGTGAAGTGAAGCAAAAGGAGAAATCTTTGACTGCTTTTACACGGAAGACGTTGTCGTTTTCTTCAATTATCCTTGTAGTACACTTGAAGCTTTTATCTAGAGATTTACAAGTGAATGGAGCGGAAAGCAATGCCAAAATCTGTGATGATGGATACTGGACCCATATGTGTCAAAAGGTAAACTTTTCGAAATTTTAAGTTCATGTTGCATCACCGCACAATTTGTTTTTTACGTGCATTTTTGTGTTTTTTGACGTTTTGTTTTGGCATTCGTTTTCACAATAACCAGTCACGAACAAAGATTGGTTTTCATGACAAGTTCTCTAAAATCGTGTAAACCTTTTCCTTCATACCGCTTTTCACTCTTGATGTATCCGCGTCGTACTCATATTTTAATGTTTTTACAGGAAAAAAGTAGTTTAAAACAATACAACTCACTTTATTCGCCTTACAGCCTGGCCAGCTAACCTTTTAGTTATTACAATATCAAGATGTATAATTATTTTATTCTGATCGCTATTTTACAACCACTTTTTTCATTAATCGTAAAGTTTCACTGATTTTATCAGGTGCTGCTGTATAATTTATTCTAGTGCTGTTTATCAAACACCTATCATGCTAAACAAAAGTAAATCATTTTGTTTTCTTCTCTAAAGAAAAAAAAATGTGCCATGTTTTTTATTCGTTCGCAAACAACAAAAGATTTTGACTGCAATCGATATATGAGCGCATTATTCCACTTGTTCTCCAGAACTAGTGATGGAACTCTTTCAAAGTCTTTCAATTCAGTCATTCCTTTCAATTCAAAGTCTTTCGAAAGGAATTACTCTTTCAATTCCTTTCAAAGTGCCGAATTCCAGAACCAGCTACTATGTAATTAGTATGTAAGTCATTAATTTGACCGTTGCTGACACTAAAACCTTATTATGTGAGTTAACTCATCTAATCACAAAAATCTCTGAGTGCCAATGAGCACGTAGCCATCCGCGGTCAAAGCAATATTTCTTGATTGAGCAAAAAATATCTTGACATTTACCCCTCCAGCTATTTTTTTTTCTTCTTATCGCCTTTGGCCGTACTTTTATCGTCTTTTGTTTACTTTGAAAACAGAGACAAGATTTTCATGAGAAACATGATAAGAGCATGAACAGGCTTTTTTGCCTGTGTTTCTTGGGTCCTTCCGTAGAAGAACTTATCTTCTGACCATATTTACAGCATACATACTCTCAAGTAGTAGATAATTACTGTTGTTTAACCACATTCTGAAGAGATATGCGTCAATAAATGAAGACGAGATTCGTCAAGGGGGCTACAAAAAGTCCTTCTGAACAAGCTAAAAGCTCGATATCGCGAATAATGAATTGTATTAGTCTCAGTTGAACAGTTACAGTTTAAAATTGTAATAATAAAAATAGTGATTGGGTCGTTTACCGTCGAATAATATGCCACCAGTGGCACGACGAAATCTCAATAAATATAAATATCCCGTATGCGAGCTGCATAACAAAAACATAACAACAATTTCAGTCAACTTGATTATCAAGTGGAAAAAACATAGGTAGTTTCACGTTTTCTCTCTGTCGTTTGATATATTTATTTTGTATTCACTTCCACTTTGATATTTTATGACTTTTTCACCTGCGGCAGTGACGTGTGGGATTTTGATACAGGGTCTATAGCGTATAACGCCACTCTCTGAAGTAAAAAAAGAAAGAAATACATTTGAGATTATTTTGTAAAGAACGGATTGGACTGTTATTACAATTGGCCCTTTTCTAAACTATTGCTCGAGGCTGCCCACTCGTAAAATGTGTGTGTACACTACTGTTTTGTGTGACATAATTTCACGAAATATATTTTATCAAAATGTCATTTAAGGACTCCAGGTCTGTTTTGTGAGTGACTTCGGCTGCAATATACAGTAGGGAAAACGATAGTACGGATTAAAAATCAAAAACTTTTTATGCGAAAAAGACCCGGAGGTCCCACAAGGTTCTCTGATAACAAGTTCCCGTTCGGACTGGACATTTCCGTGTGTAAACCTTGTAGGAGGCAAGCCAGGCTTAGGAGCAATCTACCAAACTTTCATTATCATCATTACAATATTTAGGCATGACATGTTTACGCCATTTTCCACCTCTATCTGATCAACTCTCGGGCTCTTGTTTTGACTGTTCTCCGTTTTATTGTTGGCCTGCTTCCTCTAATCTCTCTACTTTACATAATAAACATTTTCTAGGTAATGTCGTCATATGATATATTTAAGTACAACGCTCTACTACTTTCAAAATCGTAAAATGTAAACTGATCTGTTCTTTTCCCCCTAATAGAGATCCCTCTGGGGTCTCGACAACCATAAAGAGAGGCACTAATAATACCAGAAATTGACTTGATTCTCATGGAAACGCCATGTGAGTACTCCAAATTCAGCATTGATAAGTATCGGCTGTAGCGATAACACTGAAAATGAATGGGAGTACAAAGGATACAGACTTGCTTTTGAAAAACTTTAAGTCATACCATGCAAGAGCCTAAATTCCTAAGTTACTGGAAGTGGAAAGCGAACTCAGTCTTCCTGCTCTGTGAATGAATTTAAGAAATTGCATTGAAAACCCATTTTATGCTAAGAAAATTCAATTCTCTGTGTTCACCTTTCTATGCCCCAGTCACTGGTGAAAAAAACGCAGAAACGAGGATAAAAACGCTTCGAACGGTTTTTTGGCATCGTCAATGATCTGATTACGAAAGCAAACAAATAATTACGTTACTAGCGTTATTTCCTAAAATGGTACAGAGCTGAACATGTCGTATAGATTTGTGAAAAGAAAACATTTCCACCTTATACCTACAAATAATTCCAGTCCATTAGAGGTTTGTTTCGAAACATTCAACAACTTCTTTTCTCCGAGATAGCTCGAAGGCAATTTCATATAATTTGAGCTTTTCTAATTTACATAAGCTCAAACTATAATAGATCTTTTTCATGCAATATTTTTGTCTTGCAACACATTCCTCATTATTGGCGTTTTCTCAAAGTCATTACAAGGAGCACATGTATGACCCATGTGTGTTTGTGCAGCATGTAGGAACAAATAGGACATTTTCTTCTAACTGCAAGTTTCATTTAATGCTTTCTCTGTTTACATTCCAGCAACATAACATTTTAGAGTGACGATGAGAAAATTCTCTTTTGAAGCGAATTTTGCTGCAAGTAGGTTTTGGTATGAAAGAAAATGACTCTAAGCGGAATCCCATCATGGTATTATGTTTTCTGCCAAGACTGCTCTAAGAATACAACGCACTCTTTTGTAAACACTTTTTTCCATTGTAAACTTATTCTGGGTCTGTGAGGTTCTTATCAGTCGGCATGTCTGCCGTTAAAAAGGATATTATTCAGCACAACTTATTTACACCGTTATATCGTTTTATTATTGCTTCTCTCTCGGTGTAGCTGGCAGTCTTATTCATTGAGTTGATTCACGGTGAACGTGCATGATATCATCATCGCTTTTGCTTCCTCCACTTCCTATCAGAGTTCTAATCGTCGACTACCTCTACACCACCACCCCACCATCCTCATCATTTTGTTCGCGTTTCATACCACGAAAAAAGAGCCGCCGGCGAAAAGTAAAACAGTATAAAAGTAAAATAGATGAGAGAGAGATTCTCTTCCAAGTTTATATTCACATCCCCACAATTCCATTCCATTTCGTCAGAATCCCGCCTAGGGTCTCCCCTCTGGTCATTTTAAGATCTTCTCTACGTCTTCCCCCAGCTTATTTACGAAAAAAACCTTTTTACTCGTATACCAGTCTATCGAATAGATGGAGGAATCTATTGAGAGCACCTTATTATGTACATAGATAATCTTCACGAGAAGTGCTCCAGGCACCTGCTGAGTTGGTTGTTGTATATTCCTCCTCCTCCTGATGAGACCAAGGAGCCTGCTGCAGGCGCTAAATACACAACTGTGAGTAGGACGTTACCTATTTTTGAAGGAAGGTAAACACAACACTGCTAATATAGCACACTGATGATGATGATGATCGTGTAACGTGACCTGTAGCAAGACACATACATTTTTTGCATAAAAGTACAACTTTATTTGGGAGGGGTATGGAGGGAATGAGAATTTTTTTTGGAGAATCCTCTGTCAGATTATCTTGAGGCGTTTTCCCTATAATAATAAACTCCAACAACCAAACTCATCTTCACTCTGCGGGGCAACAATACTAGAGAGGAGGAGTAGGTTGATGACGCTGTTTCCTCCGACTTCTTTCCTGACAGCACGTTTGTAGATGCTTTTTAGGAGAAAACCAGGCAATATAGACAAAAATCACTGATAATAGTCCTACTGTTTGTATAGTTTACCATATCTACGAATAATTTGTATTTGACATCAGAGCGTTCTACAAAAATGCCGGAATGGTATTTCCAGGGGATGTCCATAAAATCAATCGAAAATTCCACGTAAAGCAAGTATAGATATACTACTATTCAACTTCAACTAATTCGAGCATTTCCAAAGAGATGTTAGCTTTACGGATGCCTCCTCATGCTAACTGAAAATTGGTAACGAAAATAAAAGTATATTTGGACATAATGCACGATGACTACCTTCATAGCATTCAAAGTGTGTAAACGTTGAAGACATAAGGCGTTTCATCATTTTCAACTTTGTTATTTTCGTTTTTCTTTACAGGCACATGTCATCGCCCAGCAGCTCTCCAGTCCCGTTCTCGCCAACAGGAGCCCTGTCAAATTCCTCCTTGTCGCCCACTCCACCAGTGGCGGCGTCTGCAGCAGCTGCAACGGCCGCTGTTGCCGCTGCTGCACTAGCATACAGCAACCAGAAGATAACCGGAATCCCTTGTATCGCGGCTGCTTCCAAGGCAACTGCCCCTGTTCATATTGACGTGGGTGGTACTATCTATACCAGTTCTTTGGACACCCTCACCAAGTAAGAATCATGATAATTATAAGTTTTGATCAAGAACGTGCGAAGCCAAAAAAAATCGAGTAAGATACTGTTCACAATTCCAGACTCCATTCTTTCATAGTTAGTAAAGCACGTTTATATGTGTAGGGCGACGTGCCGGAAGGGTTACACTGGTTTCATTCTTTTTCTTAAAGAATCTCATTGAAAATTATAAAAACTTACATCAGTCATCATATACGGTTCTCCTTCTGTATTAAATTGCCCCAAAAAGCTTGACTCGCAAACATAAAATGTACTTCTACAAAACCAGCTTTTTTTTATAAAATAAAGCCGCCGAGAGCAATTCCTCAGGCTATACTTTTGATTCATTCTCTGTACTTTTTACCATTAAAAAGCATCCGGAAAGGGATGACGAACGAGAAATAATACTACTGGAGGGGATCATCTATTTTTTAGAATGTACCTTATGGCAACGTCACAGTATTGACGAGAGTGACGTGTGCAGTTTCATTCATTGTAGGATAACGAGACAAGAGGAAAAATATGGAATGGCTGTGTGAATAATATATTTGGGATTAGTATCAAAGAAGCTGCAGGGAAAATATTAGATGCCTAGAAATATACGACTGAGTAACATCCGGCGAGAAAACCCGTACTAAAAAATATCTCGATGAAAAAAAGGACAAAAGATTACACAGTTGCGTGATGGCGTGCTTTACCGGTGTAGATATTTCTGAATGTATGAAGATTGTTGTAAGCTTAGTATGTGATTGTATTCAGTTTTAGTTAGGTAGTTACACCTTTAGGCTGCACAGGTATGCTAATTGTAGAGGAATCGGCATGCAACTTTCTATTGATATTTTCGGGCTGGCTTGATAGTACGATACGTGTGGTACAATGATTTTCACCTGAAGTGGTTTGCTCTTCAGAGGGCTTTTGTTATTTCAATTTGTATCCTTAAATAGAGATGCTCACGTTGCATAATAATACTAAGAATACGGTAATCAATCTTTTCTGTAATCCTTTAACTATTTTTGAATTGGTGGAATTACTGCAAGTTTGTCAATTAGAAATCCGCCTACGCTATTTTCAAACAAAAGAATTCTTTATATTCGAGCGATGTATTTTTGTACTTTGAAAGTGATAGATTTTTAATGTTGATTCATGGAACCAAACAAGGAGTACGTAAAGGTTCATAGTATTATAGTAAACCTTCTCCTGCCTAATAATATACAATGCATCTACAACCTATACAAGAAGTAAAGAAATGTTTAACAATGGATAGTTTTTAAAGCCCAATACAACTGGGATTGGGTGTGTGTTGGTAGGAAATATGTACGAAAATCCTTGTTGTAAGATATGATTTGTTGAAGTATGCGACGTATGCGATGTATAATTATATGAAAGTATTTTTACACCAAACGAAATTTTACATTTAATGTTAAATATAAATTTTGCCCGGAGTATATTGTAGATATCGAAAGAAACGCATGAACACGCTGCAGCAAACGTGCACATATATGGGTCGATTGAATTCAGTAGATGAAAGAAGACGATATATGCTTAGCATTACTGTACTAGGCATCCATGTAAAAGAGGGATGGATGCAGTACGGTCCCGAAGGAGTAACAAGAGATAATATCCTTAAATTTTACGCACTCATTCAGAGTTTTTAGTTTCACGTTGAATTGAAGCACGTACATAGTTAACAATACCCCTGAAGAAAGTATCTTAAAGGTTTAGGGTTCAATCATAAATTCAATTTAGTCGCAATGAGAAGAGGAAATTATGAATGATGGTAACTTTGAGTTATTGTGACAGATATTCGTTTTCAATAGTAATCGGTGACGACACCGTACCGGATTTAACAGGATTTTTACTGTGCAATACTGTTATGAAGGGATATACTTTGTGACTTTATATTACAGTATTTCCAATGAATAGTATTTGCCTTACCTAATGTGTCTACCTTCTAAATGTTTTTCCCATTGTGTTTAGTCTTTGTCCTATTACAGTTCTCATTCTCCGTATTATTTGACTATTCATGTAGGATGCTAGTGTAATATGCTTATATGGCTTATATAGCATTCCTCTACTCATTCAAACATTCTTTATTACTCAACATTTCTCCTTCGCTTGAGTATTGTTACCAACTTTTTTGGTCTTGCTCATTTTCTTGTGTTGTGTGCTAAGGGATGACCTGCGGGTTTTTTTGTCATTGGAAATTTATAGATGAGAAGGAGCTCTTTTTTCCTTCAGGTCAATTTCCTTTACTTGGTCGTTCCTATCTGTTTCTTGTGCCCACGACTACTTTTTTCGTCTTCTTGGATCGTCCTTTCTCATTTAAGTTGTGTACTACTAGCACCACACAGCACATCGCCCAAACGTTTCTCCACCACTGCCACATACACAAAGCCTTGAGGGTATTTTCAGGCAAAAAGCCTTGGCCACCATTCGCATAATATGCACATGCTCAAGTTTTTCTGTTCCAAAGGATGACGACCGTCTCGTGATATTATTAAATGTTGTTGGCTCTTTTTTGCTTGCTTGCTGTGCCCCCAGCGGTCTTGAAGAAAATGGTAATAAATATGTGAATACGTTCCTTATCTTGATAATCATCCAATGATGATAACACACAAGGAATCTTTTCTTTTTTGGTGGTACACCCTCAGGGAGAAATATTTAGGTTTCGTAAAAGGAATTGGCAATGGTAAATACTTACAACGAGTAAAAATGTCAAATGCTCTTTGCTATAAGTTTTTGTGCGGAGGGAGTGGATGAATCCAAGTTCATTATGATTATTACAAAAGGCCTTGAAGCGAAAGCTAGTGAGTATAAGCGAAGAGAAAAAAGTATAGCAAGATATTTTTTACACCTTTCTGTAGTATTTTTATTTGGAAAAAGTTACAACAAAAGGATAATGATAATGTCTACATTCCATTGTAACTTGGTCCTCCACCACCTTCTGGTACTACCCAGTTGATGTTTTGCGAGACATCTTTGATATCACAAGTTTTACAATGTATGCAGTTTTGGGCATTGATTTGAAGTTTTTTACCGTCCCCTTTTTCTGCTGGAATGAATTCGTACACACCGGCAGGACAAAATCGCTGTTCGGGTCCTGCAAACTCAACTAAATTTCGGCTTACTGGGATGTTATCATCACGCAGCGTTAAATGCGGAGGTTGATCATGATCATGGTTGGTATTGGTCAAGGCTACAGAGGAAAGCAAATCAAAGGATATTTTTCCATCGGGCTTTGGATATTCAATGGGTTTAGCCGCGACAGCTTTCTTTAGTTTATCATGATCAGGACCGGGATGGCTTAAAGTCCAGGGTTCCATTCCACGAAGGATTGCATAAAAGAATCCAGTATACATGAGACCGCCGTATAAACCGAGAGAGGAGTGAAAGGAAGGTCGCACATTACGGCATGCTTTCAGCTCTTTGTAAATAGAACTCTTGGAAAATAATTGAGAATAGGTGACAGGCTCAATAGGTTTATTGTCGGGAGATGTCCGCTCCAGGTCTGCCATAATACCTTCTGCTGCAAGCATTCCTGATTTCATTGCATTGTGCGTTCCTTTAATTTTGGGAACGTTTAAAAAGCCCGCAGCACAACCTACCAGGCAACCTCCAGGAAAAGTTAACTTTGGAATCGACTGAAATCCTCCTTCATTTAATGCTCTAGCTCCATATGCAATTCGCTCGCCGCCTTGCAGAATTTTCTCTATGTATGGATGATGCTTCCATCTTTGAAATTCTTGGAAAGGGCTCAAATAAGGATTGGAATAGTCAAGAGCTACTACGAAGCCTAGCGCCACCAGAGGAGAGTCATCATTCAGGTGATATAGAAACGATCCTCCATATGTATTCTTATCCAGAGGCCATCCCACCGAGTGCTCCACTCTGCCAGGCTGATGCTTCTCTGGCTTTATTTCCCAAACTTCCTTTAACCCAATACCGTATGTCTGGGGTTGCGAGTTTTTCCTCAAGTTGAACTTTTTCACCAACTCTTTTGTCAAATGCCCATGGCATCCTTCAGCAAAAATGGTCACTTTACTCCGAAACTCCATTCCCCTGGCAAAACTACTTTTGGGCGAACCGTCTTTCGCAATGCCAACATCATTTGTTGCGATACCTTCAACTCCTCCGGACGAGTTATATAATATTTCTGAAACGGCACAGCCAGGGTACAACTCCACTCCTAACTCTTCTGCTTGTTCGCCCAACCATTGAACAACATGACCTAATCGTACCACATAGTTTCCATGATTGTTCAATGGCATACCTGGAAGCAAGGGAATACTGATTTTTCCCTTTTTGCTGAATATTCCGAAGCGATCCTTCTTCACGGGGGTTTTTAAAGGCGCGCCTTTCTCCTTCCAGTTAGGTATCAACTCGTTTAGGGCTGAAGGTTGCAGTACAGCCCCAGATAATATATGTCCTCCAATGTCTGCTGCTTTCTCCAGTACACATACCCTCAAATCTTTGCCGTTCTTTTCTGCCAACTGCATTAAACGAATGCCAGCGGAAAGCCCTGCCGGACCTCCCCCAACAATCGCAACGTCAACTTCATCCACCTCCCGTTTCATATCGATACCTTTCCATCTTGGATCTTTGTCTCTAGGGTGGATTGTGTAATGAGTAGTAAGTTTAGGTGCTCCAGCATAATATCGAAGTTGAGCTACCTTTTGACCCCACCTAAATACAAATGCTTCTCGTGAGAACATTTTTAAAGTCGACAAAAATATCTGGAAAGATTCAGATCTACCAAACAGGATCTAGTCATCTCCATCTTCCACTGTATGTTTTTCTATTTTTTCCACAAATAAGTTTCAAGTGGCCGAATTTCGTTTCCAAGCAGTTATGCTAAAATATTCACATCTCTTATTTCCCACCTTCTCGTCTCCTCTGAAAAAAATCAAGCGATTCTCATTAAAGACTTTCCCTCCAGCTACTCAGCAGAGTATTAAGAGTGTTCTTGCTCAGCTTTTTTCCTACTCTCTTTCTGTTTCTCCCCGGAGCCATTTCGCAATAGTCAACATCACCACAATAATAAAGCTTTTACGTAAAATGTTGGCGGTGATGATGTTCTGTACAAAGTACAATAACAAGCCAAACAAAAAAAAACTAGTATTAAAAGTGGCGTGTTTGCAATAAACGCTGGATAAAAAATAGCACACAAGCTTTGCATTATGTACATCCATCCATAAAACTACAAGTTTTGTATAGAAAAAATGAGAAAAGATTTTCGAAATACCGTTTTTCGTTTCTTTCTTTCGCCTCAAGCGCTTTTGCGAGTGATGAGATTACTTTTATAAAAAAGGGGGATTTTTTTTGCACAGTCTCCATAATAATGATCCTTTTTTGTTTGAGGAAAAAATGGATGAACACACAGAGCTGTTTACAATACAAAGTTTCAAAACCGGAAATTTATTTTCTCTACTCGGAAAAAATGTCACTGGAAGAAAGCCCGAGAACATTTTGGTTATAAGACGTATGCTAATTAAGTTGATTGAAAGGGTTCTTACATCACCCCAAACGTCACAGCCACTGGTCTACTAGCGTCCCAACGACAACAGTTAACAAGAGTCTGGTTATCACGCCTACTTCATACTTAAGAAAACTACTAAATAGCATTGATTATCACTCAGGAACATGGATATGTGTTTCGAAAGGAAAAAATACACACCCGGAAGGGTCGCCTGTGTGTTATCATGTAGCTGAAAAATACAAGTGGACATTTCGCTGGGTAATGTGGTTGTTATTAGTAGCTAAAAACCTGAATTTCATATTCCGACTACATATTTCTTACAAAAAAATTATAGGGCTTATGTGTAGTTGTCCTAATGAATTACACAAGGGTGACCGCAAGGTAGTGCATTGGATTAACAATATATTATATGTACCTATTATTTACTTTGTGGTGGGATACACGCAACGCGTTTTTATTACTTTTTCCAGAAGGCAAAAACTGAACTATGGTTAAGTTTGCAGCTACTGCTTCTCTTAATTTATTGGTAATGTAAAAGGCTATTGTAAAATATTTCCAACACAAAACACAGGTTATAGCTGCGTATTTTTTTGAAATTCTTTGCATAGAATATTCCGATTTCGCTGGTTTTCACTTTATAAGGCAAGCAATCGTACACACGTATGGTACCCACTTCCGTTTTTTGTCCTTGGCAGCCCCAGAGGGGGTCTGTCTTTGTGATTACATCTTCATACATTTTTTGACAAGATATCTTTTTTTTTCAAAATTAATTACAGTGCACAGCCCAGCAACAACTACTGCTGTTACACTTTCTTTCGGTCATCGGTTAATGACATACTCTTTACGATGTACTTGAGGCTTTATCTCTAACAAAACTTTAGGGTCAAGCTTGTTAAACAAGGCAAATGAGATTGATTACTTGACAAGGCTCACTATTGCTGTTGGGAGCAAAAAAAATCCTTTTTTATTTAGGGCAAATAAAGTCATAAAGATTGTGAATTTCAGCGCGGCTATATTCTATATATATATTTACGAAAGTAATTCTTATCGGATTGTTTTTCGTTCATATTTGTTTAGATATGCTGATTCCCGGTTGGCCAAACTGTTTAATGGCAGCATTCCAATTGTGCTTGACAGTCTGAAGCAACACTACTTCATCGACCGAGACGGAAAAATGTTCCGCCACATTCTCAACTTTGTTAGGAACAACAAGTTGCTCCTTCCCGCTGACTTTTCGGACATTGATCTTCTCCTGGAAGAAGCTCGCTTTTTTGAGATCCAAGGTACTTTTATTTGTAGCTAACATTTCCTAAATTTTGAGTTAAAAATAACCACTACTCACTCGGTGTCTTTTTTATTTTCTTATCATTTTCCCAACCCTTGTCACCCGAAAAAACACAATCTTATTACTCTCCTCTAAATTTTTTATCCCTATTTTAATTATCAGTTCCATAATTAAAGCGTAATCTTAATTACTCTACGCTTTGGGTTTTTCTTCCAAGCGACGAAAAGGGAAAAACTCTTTAATTTTTTACAAAAATGCACATCTCTCGTCTCTTGATTCATAATAATTTAACGAGATTACATTTCTTTTGAATTACCAGAGCAGATAGAATGGTAGCTGAGTTCCACTCAAGGAGACGCAAAAAACGCCGTCTCCTTTCCTAAAATTAAACGAATCCAAGTCTAATATGATCCTGTTTCATGACCTTTTTCTCATCCCGGCTGGAAAGAAAGTGAGAGGTAGAGTAATTAAAGCCGTTGGAAGGAAAGAGGTTGCAAAATACACCGTTTTTATTAAAAATTTTCCCTTTATATTTTGGCTACATGTAGATTTTCATGTTTCAAACTATAAGCTAGAAAAAAAGCTGTGCTCTTCAAGTTAAATCTTGCCCTTAGGGAAAAGTCAAGAGATGAGAACGGTAGAAAGTTGAGAGTGATAATTTTTATTTCCGAGAAAGTAAAAAATGAAACGTTTAATATTTTCTTATTTGCAGGAATGTACAAACAACTCGAGCAATTAAAGAAAGAGCAGCACTCAGTAGAAGGTGGAGGGGTTGGATCATCACCGTGCAATTTAACTTGTGGTAGTAATGGTAGGAGGAATGGAAGCGGAGACGACGAAAGAATCAGGAGTCAAAGCCCAGTGGCTTTGAAAACGAGTCCTAGCTCGTCACCAACAAACTTGAGCAGAGGCAAAAGTCCTTTAGTTTTGACGAGTCACGGCAAAAATAGTGTTGCTATAAGCAACAACAACCATTGTAATAACGTTGGCTCTCGGTCAAGTCCTATGATTGCTGCAGCGGTGGGTCGAATCGCAAGACTAAATCATCACCATTTTGTCGATGATATTATTAGTGGGGAAGATGATCCGGAGGAACAACCAGGCCATGGGCACAGAAGAAGGGTGTCTGTATCTCCTTTGGAATCGGCAAGGATGGCGAGAGCAAGCGCTGAAAGAGATTTGAGTACAGGAAGTAGAAGTCCTGGAGGAGTTTTAGGGGGTGGCAGTTGGGAAGTGCTTGCACTAAATATAAACCCGGACTTGGGAGAAAGGATAATGCTAAGTGGTGAAAGGGCTTTGATCGAGGAAGCATTCCCCGAGACGGGACATGCAGTAATGGACGCTAGAAGTACAGTGGCCTGGCATCATGATGCTAGACACGTGATTAGATTTCCACTAAACGGCTACTGTAAATTGAACTCGGTGCAAGCAATCACACGCCTTTTGAATACGGGATATCATGTAGCTGCCAGTCACGGAGGAGGAATGGACAGTCAGCAGTTTTCAGAATATCTTTTTATCAGAAAGGCGATTCCACTGTAGAAGACTTAGCATTAAACCAAATTGAATTGTTTTTAAACGGGAAAAGGCTCTCTGATATGTATTTTTTAGTAAGCTATGACAAATACGAGGGCTTGACTTTTAGATGCAGTAATATTCGCCCCAAAAATTTCAAACGCTCTTTAGTCAGTTCTCTACTTATCAATTGATCGAGTGAAAGTTTGAATGCAGGATGGTGCTTGGTTGATGTCCTTGATGTATTATTTATAAGTTTTTGCCATACTTTTAATGAGCTTACAAGAACCTTCCGTAGCTTTGTATCTTTTACATTTTGTAAAAAAATCTGTACTGGATGAGTATTGAAAAATCGTTTGCGAAGTGTTGTAAAGAAACCAGAAAGCGTTGAAACCACTGTGTATTTAAAGTCGTTCACATAAACGAATATGAATAATGCACACATTTTCTTTTAATTGTAAATATCGTACCTGTCTTGTGGAACTAAACCAAATTATGCTGTTTATCTACCAAATAACCAAATACAAAACTTTCTGAACCTTAAAAATAAGATGTAGTTAATGACTAATGGCGCAAATGTTAAATCTTTGCTAATGTTACAAACAGCTTCGTTAGTTGTGAAATAGATTAGCCATTAACGCTTTCATCAGTCTAGTATTAGAAGCAGTCAAATATCTACTATGGTAGTATTTAGTTTTGTTCAGTCGTGGACTAGAGTTATCTCCTAGCCTCCTAGCACCTCTACTTCATTTTAGGAAATATAGAAGCGTAATTTTGATCTCTTATACTATGAACTTTCATGAGTAATGCGAACAGACTCGAAACGTCTTTTATTATACAGACTCAAAATTAAGCGAGCATTACCATTGATTAAAAACAGCGAGTTATACTGTATTGCTAAACTCCTCTACTTTCACAATTTGTATTTCAGTTGATATCATGTAATATCGTATCTGGAAAATAAATAGTTATGCGCACTAAACCAGTTTTGTAATTTAATCATCGTCATGCATATGTGTCTGATTCAACTATTCAGCCCATCTTATTATATTTAGAGCTGGCGTATAGTATAGAGGTCTTTGCTCCATGATCCGTGTAATATTCTGTACGCATTCTCGAAAGTTACATCTTCAAGAACCTGACTAACGTACAACGTAACGGTCTCCAAGAAATAGCCTTTATGCCATCTGTGAAACGTTTTAAGAGAAACATTTTTGCTTTCACCACTTTCACTAGCGTTCTGCATCTGCAGATGGCAGATGGCTTCATTGGTGAAAACCCCCCTCTCCTCGCTTCGACTCTGTCTGCCTGCCTGTAGTAAGTTGCGAAAGTTCTATTGTGCCCCAATTAAACATTAAGGTAATATTGGCTTTCTCCGTTATGCTCAGGTGTCGCCGATTCCGTTCCAATTTTTCGAGATGACATAAATCACAGAAAAACATTGACTGAGAGTTGTATAATAGCATTTTCTTTCCTTGTTTATGTCCTGAACAAAATGTACAAGTGGAAGCGAAAAAAAATCCGCTTTGTGAACGATCCTCCTTATTGACGGGTTATAAACCTGTGGTGTATGATAAGCTACTGTTAGATCATAAGCTAAATCTGGAGAAAATTGAAAAAAAACCTTTGCTGTTCTCTCACGGCTAGGGCTAGTCTCCTTGTCCTGCCAATTAGATAATTGGAAGTAACATGCACACCACATGAAAGCAGTTTGGAAAATAATCAGTCTGCCGGATGCAAAATACCATTGTTATCCTCTTTTTAGCTTGCCCCTATATACTACTCAGTATTGGTATAGGAAGTGCTAAATAGCAGGTGAGTTACAGTTTTCCATAAATTTGCTTTCGTGGCCTCACCAGAATGCTAATGCCACACACGTACACACATGAGGCTATTATTCCCTTCCGTATGAGTTGATTATTATTGGCATAATGGAATTCGTATGCAATGCTACTTTCCCAAAACCGTTCATTTTTATTCTTTTAAAGGTTCTCGGGCAAAAAATACGGATCAATATCCAAAAATGCTTTTGGATTGAAATAAGACGGAAATACTTTCTATGACATATGAACACCCGACGAATCCATTAAGTTGACAAAAATGATTTTCTGTTGAAAGTAACTCACGACTTCTTGAATATGCCCTTTTATGTTTTTCCAATTGACGTGCAAAGTATTTTTAATAGTTTTTTTCAATCCCCAGTTTGGAATACATAATACATACCGTGTTCTAGTATGTAGTATTCCAGTTTGTAAATTCGTCTGCCCATTTCATTGGAGGCAAAACTCACCGAGCCAAGTGCATATTGAAAACATTCAGAATCTTATTAACTATGTACCTTAGATCCCCTTTTTAGAGTGGCTCGATTATGCACTGTAACTTTAACCAAAGTTCGAATTGTCATTCACTTCTGGTTAAGTTCGCTTTAACGGTTCGCCTTGACAAACGTTTTTAAACAGATATAATCATATCTTTCCGTAGAAACGCTTTTATCCCCATAAGCTTAACATGGCAAGTGTATCGGCAGCATATGCACTGCTTAGTAAATCAATAAAATTACGTATAAATTAGTAAAAATTTGATTCGTCGACAACTAAGCGATGTAGAGCAAGAGTCAACAATCATTTAAGTATCAACTTTGCACTGTATTTTTCCAATGTAAAAGTCTGAGAACAGTTTTTGTAGATCCTCCATAAGCCTCCATGTTAATCGCGTCTTCGGAAAAATCATAAAGCTCCGACAATTCCTGTCACTGACAAGTTTAGAAGGTATCAAAATGAAGCAGACGTTCACTGTGAATCGATACCTTCAATAGGATTCGAAAAATTGGAACTAATAACTGGCATACAAACTGACATGAATTCATTACATTGTAGGTTATTGTCGTGTGTCTGTGTGTCTTTTTTTCTCCTCTATGTACAGGGTTCTCCATAAACATGTACAAGCTTTTGTAATTTTAATTTTCCTTTGGGGGGTGGTTGTTTGAAAAACTCCATAAACAACGTGGAATACAACACTTTTTCTTTCGATGTTTGAGTAGCAAATCTGGATATTGAGTACCATTTTCAAAGAAAAATGGGAAAACAGTTCGGTCGATTTTCTCATTGGTTGCTGTATTGAAATATTGACATTATTGAAATATATAGAATTTTGGAAAGGTTGTACAAAATCAGGTAATAATATCTATCGACGATTCAGTCGGCTGCATCTACATTTCTTTTTCTTTGTATATACACATTGTCGTGTCCTCCTTAGGATGTATTTGCCTCGAAGGTGGTTAATAAGAACACGGCCCCGCGTTGGAATTCTGATTGAATGCCTTGGTTGTTGGTTGAGTTGAAACATCGTTTCCATAAGACATTCACTCAAGCCTGTCCCGGCAGGGGAAAGTGTGTCAACAAGAAGTACCTACAACGTTCTGTCTAGCATTGCACAAATTGTCAACTCGTGTATCACTGTTTTTAGTACTATTATGCCTGTCTTCACATGTGGTACTGTATATTATAATGTCGATTCGACGTGCTTCATATAATGATTCATCTTTATGGCGCCAATACACTTCATTCTCTATCATTTTCTACTGTAACTATCAATTTAATCCGACTTGGAGGCTTGATTATTTTCCAGCTTTGCAAATGCTCGCGCTACGCCGTGTTTATTTTTAGTTTTGAGAACTGTCGGGCGGAAGTTCATAATTATGAGTATTTTGTTCAGCTTAAAGTTACGAGAGAAGCATTCATCAGACGACATTTTATTGGCACAGTAGTGGGACACAGGCCTACCTTGGTCCGTAGAAGCAGACAATATACCGAGATAAATGTGAATAAAAATGCGCTAATTTGCTTTGTTTTCCTTTTCTACGCATTTAAATGAACAAAAAACAAACGGCCGCATGCGATTTTGTTTTATTTTATAGTATGCCTGTTGCCGTTTCCCTTTTCTCTGCATATTATTATACATTCGAAGAAAAGGCTAAAAAAGCAAATTACTGAATTTATTCAAATTTATCTCGGTAGGTGGTCTGCTTCTACTCACCGCAGTAAAGCTGTAGCCCACAGTACATGTTATTAAGTAGCGTAAGCTGCTTTATGAAATTGTTCATGTCCGTCCTTTCGTCTGTCCGTCCGTCTGTCTGTCGCCCC
Organism: Akabosia matsudoensis; assembly: GCA_019593645.1. Lineage (NCBI taxonomy): Eukaryota > Metazoa > Arthropoda > Collembola > Entomobryomorpha > Paronellidae > Akabosia > Akabosia matsudoensis. The sequence continues at coordinate 142 of VICI01000089.1, read as the reverse complement.
TTCGGCGGTGTTGCAGTGCAAGTATAGAAGTTGTTTTTTGGCTCTAACTTCAGATTACATAGTCCGATGGGTCTGCGATTTTGTATACAGGTTGCCTGGCGGCCTTGGCAACAGACAAATGGGGTTTTAAGTGGTTTCATGT